>JABASD010000934.1:0-52851 GCA_019776165.1 Pogonognathellus flavescens | reverse complement strand
CAAAAATGCACAAAATTCGCGCGTAGAGCGAAAATTTTAGCGATTTTTTGCTATTTTTTTAGACATTTTTTGCCTTTTTCCCGGAATTAGGGGGGGGGGGCACGTGCCACCAGTGCCCCCCCTCTCGGTACGTCCTTGAATCTAACCAAATAAAATATTTCCATATTTTACCTACAAATTGAGACATTAACAAATTTTCGCATTGGCATTTATCACTCATTCCAGGTAACATTTTAGGGAATACGATTAATTCGAATTAAGTGAGATCAACTTAATAAACAAATTACTATAGCTTTTAATTGCTCTTCCAAATTGTAAAATTTGTCACAGAAGATTCGTATTTTTGCCAATTTTGTTTGATTATTTTGTGAAAGATCCTCCTCCCATCTCAATTGACCCGAATTAATCGCATTTCTTTAAAAATTGTTTGGTAAGAGTGAGAAACTAATATGGGAAAAAGTGACTGTTTTAATTTGAATAGGTACCTATATAATATAGAAATACGCTTCCTTTTCCTTGCTTGGTAGATTAGATGTGTATTAATTATTACAGTGCCTAGTTTATTAGATTTAGGCAGCCGGAGAAGTAAATAATACGGCAATCATAAGAAAGTGATCGCTTGAATTGTTGTATATAGACAGGAAGTAGCATAATCCGAATGTGAAACTGAAGCGGGTGAAAGTGTGTAAAGTTTGGAGGAGAGTCAAGTTACGCAAGAAGAGTTCACCCTTTAAAAAGCCTTTCTTTCCGCTGTTTCTGGTTATGACTAAAAAGTCAGTGGGACTACGGGGATCCTTTTGTATTGCAAAGTTGAAGTTGACTTGTAGTTGTGTAAGTGCAGATAGAAAATAACAAAGTGTAAACTGCCTACACCCATTTTCATATTATTATGCCTGTGGGTTATGGATAAACCCATTATCACGGGCAACGAACGAACGACGACGACCGTAATAAAGCAAGTAAGTAGCAGAGAAACAGACGACTGCTTCTGCATTACATTACTACTTTACATTTACAACCATCATCCCTTTCGGCTCAGTTGACTTGCTTTACTTTACTTTTCTCTCTTTCTCTGTGTGCGCTTTTATATTGCTTTTCTTTTCCGTTCATTTCGTAAAATGTGATGAGTAGGAGGAGAAATTCACCCTCAAAAATCGAAACTAACCAAACGAACGCTTATGAAGAAACTGTGTTTCCTCACAATGAGTCCCTGTGTAGTTCTCTCTTCCCAAATGTGTATATCTCTATTAGACACGTATTTCACTTCATATTAGCTCCTTTATTTTCTATTTACTATAATGCACACACTAACATCATCATAAATGAACCAGACTTGCTCCTACACCAACTTGCTTCCTTTTAACTACTCCTCTTGCCGATAGCAACTCATGTGGACGGATTCGGCAGACCCATTCCACCCAAGCAATGGTCAAAAGGTTCCGTGTTGTAGTAGATGAGTCAAAATCCATAAAAATAATGTTTGTAAACTGAAAGCTGGCAAATATACTAAATAATTAAATTTTTAAATGTATAAATGATATTTATTGGTAAGTGCTTTTTAAATAGTTAAGCACCTTGACAAGTGTCACTTTGCAAACGGAATATAATATAAAAACATTAAAATTGAACCTGCTAATTTACAGTGTAGAGAAATTTTATGTCGATTCCCTAAAAGATATTCGACGGTAGGATTTATTCAACAATTTTATGCGCACAATTATTTCCTGCTAAAAGTTTAATGGTGAGGTAATTTGTACAAGTTGGCGAAAATTCGGATTTTTTGTGAAATGTGATAGGGTACAAATTCTCTGGTTCAATTTAATGCCGAATTATTCCACTGGGTCAGTTTATTATCGACCCGTGGGTTTTGGTTCCCTGATTTCATCTGGTCTCTAGTCTCCTCCACCAGTAATAGGTATTACTACTTACAGACTTACAGTAACGATTAGTAATCTATATAGAGACAATGCAGAATGCACACATAGCCATAAAACTGTAATGTCACCGACTGAGTAGTGCATGTTAAGTAAACTATTAGTAAGCACAGCATAACATTTGTTTCCCGTGTATTGTCAACTTGCTTCAAGTCAAAGGAATAAAATAACATTAAAATCTCAAGTATCCATTCTTGTGTATTAAGTTCAAAAGCAGATTTTACTTATGGCTCATTTAAGCCTTTGTTCTCATCTCTCTCTTGACTTCTGTGACAGTCACATACACAAAGTGCTTTTGCGTCTCCATTCACTCATTTCGTCTGCTCCATCTCTCTAGTAAATTTTAGTAGTGAAATATAAATAAATTATATTGTATATAAATAATGTAAATCCATGTGCTCACTTAACTATCATTTGTACCTACAGATAGTCACAAACATTAAATCGTCAGTATAAAGAAGCCCAAGCATTATTTATTAATAAATTGCCCTGTTAATGGATTTTAATTGTAAAGAAGCCTTCCCGAAAAACAACACAAACAAAATTCTCACAAATAGTATCATATTTTATAGCCCGGGCCACGCAGAAAAATCCACCTTATTATGTAGAAAGCATTTTGTTCAAAAAATACAAAGTAAACACGACACGACATGCGTCTGTATCATTTTAGTTTGCTGCGAGTAAAAATGACAGATGATAAGTAGGAATCCGATGTTGTTTTACTACATTTGCAATTAGTCGTGTACCTTTAAGTCTGAGTAGCTTCTTCTGAAGAGTTTCTCTGCGTGTCTTTCCCCCGTTTTTTCCTAAGGCTTAGTATTTTTCTTGCAAACTCTTTATGACGTTTACATTAGCGTTTATTATTATTTGATTACACAGAAAATTACATAACGATACAGTGGCTTCGGTTTCCCCTTGTAGTAAATTTTATTCCACATACACACCCATGTAATAATACACACCATATAACTCTTCATATCTATATCATCGTATCTATGCACATAGTACATTGCAAAGCTCTGAAATAATTTATTTATAAATCATCTCCGCTCTTGTTCTTCATTTTCATTTCATTTCAAAGGAAATCCTTACGGATCTACGGAGCAGAAGAGTACAGCGTAGAGTTGAAATGAAGCTCTTGTAGTAAATACACGGAGAAATTCATACGTGTATGTGGGATGTGTTTGTCTCTCATACAGATACAAATCTGCACGGTTGTTCTCTATGTGTGTAGTTTTAAGTCAATATTGTTTGACTGCTCCTACGAGGCATTAAAAGGCAAGTGGAAAACGAAAACACTGTAGCGTATGTGTAAAAGATGCTTTACAACTGGTAAAACTATATGCTTGTATTTTGTATGTGTTTGTTAAAGCACAACGAGGCAATCGGAATACACACAAGACTACAATATCCCTGTATGCATTTACTGCGGGAATCATATATGATTGTACAGGAATCCTTCTTCTTATCACCTAACTACTTTAGAAAGACACGTGGAGAAAAACGTTCTAGGTGTTTCCTTTAGTTTAGCTAACTGTTTCCTTGTATGCCAGTACTTTGTCCGCATTACTTACTCTTGGTTAACTTAATACAAGTTGTAAGAGAAACCTTATGAGCGCACGACGGTGTAGAAATTTTCCCTACATTTCTACCTCACTCTCACTGTCTCACTCACTCACTCTCGCTTGCTCTTTGTGCCTATTCCGTCACAATTTGACTATATACCCTTCTTGGAGAAGTTGGAGCAAAATGCACCACACCAGACAGCTTTAACTTACAATAATGCTGCAAAAGGAAGAAAGGATGGAAAAAGCCCTTCATCTTCGTCTCTTCCATTATGCTCGTTCCATTATGTATTTTATTTCACTTTACTTTTCCTCTTTGGCCCTTCTTCTCTAAGGACTTTCTTGTCTTGGACTCATACACAGTTTCTCCACTCCTCTCTCTTACTTCATACAATTCGAATTTCATTTTAACCTTTGCTCCACCTTGCCCTCTGCAAGTTGTTGCTTTTCTTCTTCTTCCTCTTCCGTGTACTTTTCCTCTTTCTCCTACTCCGACATAGCTTCGCTCTAATATAATAAGCATTAAGTACCTACTTTTTCTCTAATGTGTGTGTGTGGAGTAATAGAGACAACTTTTGCTTTACGTCTACCTGACGGTCGTTTTAACTATCAGAGCTTGCTTTTTCCTTACTTAAAGGATTCTTGCTACTACTAGGACATTCTGTGTAATGTTAGTAATAGCAGTGTCGTCTATAGATATATAGGTTATGTATGTCAGGGTAAAGGATATTTCTACTGTTAGAGTGTGTAAGTGTCTCAGGACTTGTAAAATGAAACTAAGTAAACCGATGTTATGTAACTTAGTATAGAAAAGGGCAAATGAAATAAAAGCTGAAACCAAGTCAAGTCTCAGAAAGATCAAAGGAAGCGAAGAAATAGATTTAGTGAGGGCGAGACCGTAACAGACCAAGCCTTCTTTGTTTTAATTTCAGAATTTAAGAGTTACTAATGGATGAATAAGCTTGTGTTTTAAACATGTAAAAGTATTTCAGCATAATAAGTATAATCCGGCCAACATTATTTATTAATCTCATTATTAGCACAATGGAATTTCCTTTATGGGATAAAAAACGCTGTATAGTATAGCTGGGAAGAATCAATGAAATATTTTCCATGTCTATGTGCCTAATCTCGTTTCATCCTCTGTGGACGCGCATTTTTAACTGTCTAAACAATAATTTCTCTTGCCATTGAATTGCCTGCTTTTATATACCGTTGTTTGCACTGGGGCTCTTATAAACTATTCCTTTATAGGAAGTATATCGAAGATGTGTAGGAATTTTGTGTTAGTTCTTATACTTATCTGTACTCTGTACACGCTTATATAAATTTTCTTGGTATACGGTAATCATGTGTGTAAAAAAGTTAAGATTGAGAGAAAAATAGCTGAATGGATAAAAGTCTCCAAGCGCACGGAAGAAAACGGAGTTAGTATAAATGCGTGTGTATTGTAGGTCTACCTCCATGGACGCATTTGTTTACTGTGTTGTTGTAAGTACTATGTGGTCATGTGTATAGGGTGCAAAAAATATCAAAGGGAAAGTAATGAATAAACTATGCAGGTTCATGTACGATTAAAGCCCTCCTTGGACACGAAGATAAGATAAAATACCAACACAAGCTTCGTCTTCACCTTGAGTCTTACTTTTAAGCTCTCATCTCAAGATACAAATACAACTGCACACACAACACAAGTACCACACGCTTGGAAAGCACACTACTCCATGAAACACACGGAACAACTTGAACACAAACACAAGTGCACTTTGATGTTCTCCACTTAACGACAGAAAAAAGTTTTAATCCTTCTTGTAAGCTAATGGAAATAATGTAGTAATGCAATTTAGTAGTCCGCACTGTATTTTAGTGCTAGAAAGGAACTGAACGACTGTATGTCTGTCTATATACGTCTTTCTGTGTACTATTCGTCTCTCGAAAATTCTTTTCCATTTCCTTCGTGTGTTTATGTGTAAGTTAAAGAGATTTTATTTTTACTATTGTTGTTTACAGTTGGTTATAGTAAGCCTATAAGCGTAAGCGCAGATTATAATAAAATCTTCCGAGAAGAAGACGGTGAATTGAATGGATTATTGTCTGTCTGCATTTTATTTTCGGTTGTTACACGTTCTCAGTTTGATAGACAGCATTAGGAAGTTCCTCAGCCTTAAATTATCCTCCAGCTTGCAATCTTAACGCTTAACAACCACGTTATTGCACCGCTTTACGATTTCGGTCGTATAAATTTAAACAATGCCGATATAAAAATAATAACACAGTAATTTTCCAGGGAAAAACATGAACACATAATCATGTAATGGCAGTTTAGTACAGTAGTAGTAGTCAATGTGACGTGACATAAATGCATGAAAGGATTTTTTCCAAGAATATGATCATTACGTAAATATCCACACACACGTTGACGTATACAACTTTGAGTAGAAGCAGCAGCAGTAAATAAATGCCAAAGTGTTTCTCAATCGGGGAGATTCTGACTGACGAGTGCACACAAGCAGAAAACGTACTGTTTACGAAATATATTATAAGTTATAAGTACTTCCTTGCATTTCCTTCTTGGAACAAACTACAACAAAGCCAATAACCATTCAGAAGTGCTTTGTCTTGTGAAAGTTCATCGTCCACCACTATACGCAGCAGTCGTACTTAGAAAAGTCCATTGTGTCCAGAGAGAGAGAGAGAGTCTAAATACGCGACATAACATAACGCATACAACAACACTCCGTCAAAACTCATACGTGGAAAAAACAGTTGCTCTATCATAAAAGAATGTAAATCTGGTCAAAGTACACTTGGGGAAGACGTTTAGCCAAAGTTATGTCCTGCCTTGTCTTTTCTTTCTTGTGTCCACTCAACTTTTCTCGTCTAGTGTAGCGTGTCTAATACCACAGACTTATGGTTCAGCCTGAACAGTTTAGTTTTGAATTTGTGCTCAGACTTTAGTTATTGTCAGCCTAAATGACTTTGTTGGCTTTTTCGCGTTCACAGACATTTTTAGTCAAAAGAAGCTTTAAGTTAACCTCAGAGAACTCAAGTCGCGACAAGGACAAGAGACGAGGCAATGCACAGGCGATGGGCAACCAGAGGAGTTTGTTGTAAAGAGCTCATAAAAAACAGAAAGGCTTAACATCACAATGGATCAGCAGACCAGCAGCAAACTACATTCTCTACATGCACAAACACAAACCAGGTAGCCCTAGCTAAAACTCCAACAACTCTTCTGCGTCTTTCCCTATTTTCTATTTACTCTCCGTGTCCTATCTCTTCAATTTTTTATTTATATTCCACATACCAATCTAAAACACCACATCGCATTGCATTGCTTACATTAACTTATATTATGGTAAAGTATATAAGTATAGATTCCCATACCTATATACCATATACACATATACATGCGTAATCTTCCATGGTAGTAGTACACCCACAACAACCCCTGGCTGGCTCGGTGCTGTCCGTTTATACTAATACAGAGAAGATATATGTAAACTACAGCACCACGGCCGGACTTGAACTGTCACAAGTATAAAAAGCAAAGTAGGTACACACAAAAGAGTAAAAACCGTGGAAAATCTAACCATATAACCATGTACAACAGAACACAATAAAATAAAAATAAAATCCAGTACAATCCTATTATGTCACATACTAGAGAGAAGATAAAAAGATGTGGTTTCGTTTCCCTATATAATATTGTACATAGTACAGTAAAGGTAAGTTGTAGTCTATTCTTATTGTTACTGTAATGCAATAGCTACAAAAGTATATGCATGATTATATTATACCTATATATACATACCTATACTCTTATATATACACTTTGTGTGTTTTTAGGTGGTTTACACGTAAAAACCATACTGAGTTGTCTGGAAAACTTTTATATGGTGTTGACTGTTATATTACAACACACACGGTTGTTGTTGCGTTACGTTTACTTAGGTATCTTTGTATTTTGTGCATTCCACTTGAGCTTACTGCAACACAACACATATGCGATTAACATTACCATTACACTTTATATATTTATATAGGGCTAGGACCTATATATAGAGTCGAAGTATAAGAGAAGTAGCATTTACAGCTTATAATGTGTACAGAGGTTATATATGAGTATAGCTCTAGTTAAAAGCGAGTAGTTTCTTCTTCACCTTTCCTTTTGTTAGCCTGATCGTCTTCTTTTTGTCCTTGTTGATTTTGTGGACCACTAAAAGTGATGTGTTGAGATGATCACACTTTCCCAACCTTCATCGTCCACTTACTCAGTGTAGATTGTATATACTACTGTGAAAAGTATAACAACAATGACATTATGTTCCCCGTCAGAGATGAACAGATAGGTGAATAGCCGTGTTGTGTCGTGGTGGTGGTGGTGGTGGTGGTGGTAGTCCACGTGCAATAGGAATGTTCTTGATTGCATGGCATACTATGCTACCAGAATTGTAAAGGAAAGGAGAAACGACTTATTTTTGTGTCTCAATCTCAATTCTTGTGTAAAACGACTGCACTCTCACACCACACTCCACTAGCATGTACTCGGCTTAAAGAGGAAGAATGTAATGGAAGTAATGGAGGAAGGAAAAGTCAAGAGATGAAGGAATAATAATTTTTACAAACGCATTCACATATTTTTCTTCCCCCTCTTCTTCTTCTTTCTCGGTGCAATCTTATTTTCCCTACCTTTGACTTTATGTCTGTCAAGGTTTACCAAGCGAGTAAAGATGAGCTTATAATATTGTTATTATTATGGTAGCAGTCATGCACAGAAGTTGGCTCGAGTGTGAAGAGTGCACAAAGTGCAGATGCAGTTGGAATCCCTAAAAGCATAAAAAACTCTTAAGTGCGGGAAGAGTAGCATCAGTTTGTGTCATGTGAATGATGTGATGTGATAAATCTCGGATTAGTGTCAATCATAAAGACCATATGACAAACATTAGCATCAAGATCCACCACTACTCACTGTGCTCTGGGAATTTACAGCACTAAATAATAAATTGTACAAAAATAATTGTGCAAAATGATTTTCTGCTCGTGTTGTTTTCAAACCTAATTCTAAAATCTCAATTCACAGTTAAATAAATTACTGAATTGATTTTTTAGATTTTGGCATTGTTTTAAGTTTCATTTGATGACTTTATTTGATTGACAGCACCAGACAACCGAAGCTGATCTCTCCCAGGTGTCACAATAAACTCATACTCTTCTCAACTCTCAACTAATACTAGTTGTATTTATTCCTACTTAATAAATAAATTTTTCAACACATCATTAATCATAATTAAATTTGTACAATCTCAATTTTAAAATCAATCCTTCACATCTATCTAAAAAAAATTGTATCTCTTTCTTTTTGTAATGCTGTCCTTAGCAAGTATTTGTATACAATAATGCACAATTAAGTATAAAGTATATTAGGTAATGTGGTTTGAGTAATTGAGTAGTTTATTTTCAAGTCAAAAAGAGTCTGTACAGACTCTACAGACCATACTTTAAATCGTCAACCATAAAAACCAACCTTACATTTAATTTTTCAAATCAACATACAGTTTTACAATTTAAAGGTACAACTACAGTTTACAAAACTAATAAATATGTTGAAGTAATTTTTTTCATTTGCCAAAAATTTCCCTAATAATGATTCATTATTATCTAAAAATTAGTAAATCCTTACAAAGTAAGTTACATATTTCCTTGAGAGAATATTAAATGCATATTCCATTCATTCTTACAGGACTGGAAGACATTTATCAACTGCAGAACTGTACAGCCCGAAATTTGTTTGTCATACTGTTATATTGTCACTTGCCACACGTAATAAATATCCTATAGCTGGAAAAGAAGAATAAAAAATGATGGAATTGATACAGTGATCTGTAAATAAATACTATGACTTAGTAACAGAGTATCATTCTTTGTGTATCGATCCTCACGTACGTGCAATGGAGAGAAAACGCTGTTATTACTCGTCACATAGGACATTTGGTAGAAAAAGGAGCGAGGAAATAGTATCAACGTAGATCTTTGTAATGTATGTAGTCAGTAGTCTGGCGGAATGTAAAAGTCAATCCTTAGGACGTGTCGAAAGAATAAAATAAAAGTCAACTCATGCCACCACACCATATATAACTACAACGAGAGTGCAGCAGCAGCCCTATATGTCCACATACACAAATACTATCACACAATCCTCATTTCATCCTCATACGACACACTCTAAGTATTTTTACTATATAAAGACGAAAAATATGTATTCTTCTTCAATAACACTGGCAGTAGTAGTAGTGGTAACAGTAATAGTACCAGGACTACTATACTACCAGGATGTGCATTATAACAAAAGCTACTGCTATACTTTACTTTTATATTTACATTGTCCTAGTAGTATATACGACACTATGCATGTCAACTAGGTAGTACAGTATCTCTAAAGGAGCATAATGCACATACACACGCATAGATATAGTTATAGTTGCAAGTTGCCAAAGCTGTAGATGTAGATAGACGTAGAGTCAAACGAAAAGTAAACTGGAGCCAAGTCAAGTCAAGAAGATCAACGAAAACAGAGTCTCAGTCAGAAATGTGTGTGGTGCTCTATTTGCCGTATATACAAGGAAGAATTTATACGCGCATCTATCGGTTGAGACAGATAGACGAAGAAAACGTGCTCTTTCTTCCTGTTAGCTCCTTTATCCCCAAGTAGCATTCCCAATCTCATATTTTCTCTGAGAAAAGCCTTCATAAACATAAAAAACTATATATGATGATATCTGATATGGACAAGTAAGAATGTCGTGATGTGCAAGTGTGCAACACAAAAACCGTGTGTAGCATGTACAATATCTCTGTAGGAGAACTACCAAGGAATAGATTAGAAAGGAATGCATTATTTGATACAGGAGAATAGGAGATGTATCTCTATAGCATCTTAAATGCAGTCAGATCAACGTATACTTTATATGGATGTATTTTCCTATGTGTATAGTCGTGCTACTTCCTGGGAGTCACATAGTGATACTTGAATTTAGTTTATGGAACTGTTCGTCTTCATTCTGCTTTGTTGTAGCGTTGTTGATGCTCCACTTTGATTCAAATCCTATGTCTATAGTGTAACTTCGCCTGTATTATGGCAAGGCAAAGACAAAACAAATACAGGAAAAACCAATACAGAGAAAGTTTACCGCAGTCAGTGATTTCCTATCATCCCATTGCATCACATCACTGTGTAACATTCATGCAGAAATATCACATCGTATATTTTCCCCATTGTGTGTAAGTAGATGAGACAAAAATACAGACATACACAAGTATAGACTTTAGCGACTTACAAACAGACGGCAAATGAATTTCACTCCTGTGTTACTTACTTAAATGCATTTCGAGTATATAGATGTGCTGTTTACTATTCCGGGAAATAATTACACACATGAGACTATATAGAAGATTTACATTTTTGTACCAGTTCTTGGACTACCTACAGAGAGAAGGTATATTTTATTGGTACTATTACACAATATGGATATAATATAGTTTCAAGCATTTATCTTGAATAAAACTTAATTAGCATATTGTAGAAAATATAGTACACAAAAGATTTACAATAGGTTTTACGATAAGTAGATACCCCCTTTATCTCCGGTAGAAAGTATCACTACTACTACTTTACCGGAGATAAAATATCAAAAATGCAATACGTACAGATAATTTTCTAAATTGCAAATGAATGCTATTTTAATACCTGTCTTGTCTACATGCGTTGTATTAATTACGAAGTCATTTTTAATTTTTAACAGAGTAATTTTTCAACATATGGTATAACATTCTTTCAGATCCTGGGTATCCCTTCTATAGCGAAAAAATGTAAATCTACCTATCTATCTCAGGTTTTTATTTAAGTAAAAATTAGAACTTACTTTAGATGCAAATAACATGCAAACCTTTGTCTACATGGTCATTTTGGCCATAGATACATTATAAGTACATACCTAGTTAACAAAACCACGAGAGTAAATTATTAGTTTTCAATTTTTGTGAAGAATTCTCGAAAACTGCAGATAAATCATGGGTGATCGTATAGCACAGAAAAAACAAATGATAAATACTTCTTAGTGCATACAATTCATTCCACACTGAACGAATAATGGGTTTGCTAAAACGACACAATTCCCTGTACTCTCCACTCCACACAACAATCAAGATAGATAACCCCACATTACTAGTATTACCTTGTAAGTGTTCAAAGAAAAAGACTCTCACACAAAGTATAATACTATGGAACATACCAGCAGTATGTAATACAAGCCTTTAACATTTCCTTCAAAAACCCTACCAAACCAATACAATCTAGTAAAACATAAATTTGCAAATTTCCACAATAAATTCCTCAAATTTTGCCATTAATTTTAAGTGTTATATCGTGTAGCCCATCTCACGAGTGAGTTCATGTTCTGTACAATCCCATACACAACTCTTTTCACTCGTCGACTGAAATTGAACCCTTTATTGCTTTCAAGCACACAACACAACCCAGCAGTATCACATAACATAAACGTGTACTCTACTAGTAGAACACTCATATCTTTACGCAATTACTACTATTACTATATTAAATATATATCCACGTATATAGTAAACTATACTATACTTGTACTTATAACAAATTCATATATTATTTGTATGTACTCCATTTGACCATCATTCTACATAAATATAACTCTTTTCACGAGAAACAGCAGCATTAACACTGCTGGAGCGAGTGGAATGAAATGAATAGACTTTTTAATGCCTTATAATTTGGTTCGATAAATATAACTAACTAGCAGTTGGGATTCATTCACATACACACGCAGTAGTACTGGTATATTACTAAGAAACGTGTGTGTGTGCCGAAAGACACACCATAGACATAACATATACAAAACATCATCATCATCATAATCATCCTCGTCAAATCATCATGCTCATCTTCTTCTATTCAAGAAGATTGTATACACACACGGACCTTCAACTCTCGTTGAAAACATATTAAGGTATATAATACCTTCTTTAAAGCACAGACACATCTCTCTGACTTGCATGCTCTTACATAATAGAAAATACTTTACATGGCAATGGTACTAGATCCTCACGTAGTTAGTGTGCCCTATTATTATTTACTATTGCATTGCAACAGCAATACTACAGCAATGCCTTTGTACTCGTCTCTCTCCCTCGGACATTAAACATGGATTCAATTCAGAGTTAAATAATATGAATTGCTGCACGATCTTCATTCTTGCCAACATCAAGTAACGTATCAAGTCTGGCGAAATAAACGAATAAAGTATTGTAGCGAGTGAAGATACACTTGAAATGTTCAATGCAATATGCATGCTTGAATGCATATACAATCAAAAATGCAATTCAGAGCTAACAAACATTCGGAGAAACAAAGAATAAAACATAAAGGACCATTTCGAACCACACTAGCATGTCTTCTGACCATTATTTACACTTTTACACGTTCATCTCTCACAGTGATGCATGTAAATTCCAGTTTTTAGCATTGCAATCCTCTGAAACAATTCCAAACTTGCACGTTCTTCCATGTGTATTATTGTGTGCCCTTAACCTTATTGTATTATGTAAAAGTGCATCTTGTTCAACTAGTATATTACTTTTACTGTTTACTACAGCTGCTGCTGTTGTTGCGTTTCCAACTCTCATTTCACCTGCATGTGTTACAAATGAAAATGAATTCGTGTACACGACCATGTTTTCTTTTATTGAAATTTTTTGCGCTTATAACTTTTATCTGTACACTATATAGAAAAGAGTTACTCTACTGAAACTAGTAACTATTAACTTCTGTAATCATCTAACCTTCTTTTCTGTGTTTATGTATTTGTATGTGTATCGTACGTATCTGAAGTATTTATACATTGAATTCTTTGAGAAACTACCTGGCTAATTCCTTTTGACGTATTGTAGCAAAAGCCGATCGTTTTCATTTGTACGGGATTTCTATTGGAGGTAATTACACACAATGAACATGGTGAATTGAGATTGGAAGAGTACATTTAACGCACACAACGCAATCGTCTATGAAATGGATAGAAAAAGGAATTAAACCCTTTATTCCATTTACCATTAGTATTTCCAAGTATTACTAATACTATACAGTCACAGTATTTTAGGTATGTAAGATTATAGTAATACATATGGGATAAGATATTTCTGTTTGAAGCGGAGTTAGTCATTTATAAAGAGAGAGAGAGAGAGGCGAGACGCAATAAACCAGGTACACAGTTCCCGGTAAAGATATTGTGTATACCTACACACACAACCTACACAGTTTGCAGTATAAAATTACTCTGAAGGATTCCTTTGTACTTCACTATTGCTTTACTGTGGCTTTGCCTTTGGTTATAAACAGGGTAAGTATGCGAATACATAACATAATAGCAGTGAAAAAGGTTTTGGTTATTATTCCCATCTAGTCAGCAGACTCACGCGGCTACTACAATAATAGAATGGAATAGAATATAAAATGAACTAGATATCCACACGTTATGCATATATCTGTAGGTAGTATATAGCTAAAGTATATAAAATAAAACACACACACACTCTCAGGGTTTTCGCATGGACATGACAAGTTTAGTTTGGGAAACCGAATGTGCACAATGCTGAAATACACGATGGATAATATGTAGGTAGTCGTATTTCGTATATCCAGTAGAAATTGCTATTATGTTATGGCTTAGCATGGAGAGAGAGAGCTCCGTTTGGGCTTACGCTTCTTTACTTAAGGTCTTTTGGCCTGTATGCATTAAAACCCGGTGGAGATGATCTTTTGTTCGCTTGCGTGACTCTATGCTCGCAACCAGAGCTACTACTACTACTACACTACCCCTTCTTCCTTCTATTTCACTTCAATTCAGTTCGGTTCAGTTGAATTTTGTTGAGAATCCTACATTGCACCTTTCCCACCCACTTTCCCTCTCTATTGTCCACAACCTTTACGGATTTTATATTATTTTCTTTAATGTCTCTCTTTCTGTGTACTGTCCACTCAAAATACACTTTACTCCTGCTTTATTCCAAAAACAGTCTTAGCGCTCATCCTCAGTTGTCATATATAAAAGTATTATGATGTATAGGTATACAGACCTGTATAAAGAGAACACAAGTGTAACTTGACCATTGTCAATAGAATCCAATAGGAATGATATGATATTTATTTGTATGCAAATGTATGCACTACTCACTTATCCTGTCAATGTAAGCAATAGGAATATGCCCACACAGTACCAACATCGTTTTAAATGTATATGTAAATGCACGCAATATTCAAAGTAATTCAAAGCTTAATCTTTGCAGAAGTTTCTTATGCCCTAAAACTTGTTTACTTGTAACAATTCCATACATCAATTTAATTCGTAGTATTTGATTAGAATAATTTAAACAGATTTATTAAATTTGAATATGGATAGTTATGTATTAAATTCCAGAAAATTATATATTTGTGTAAAATGGAGAAGTAAGGAAGATTGGACAGACGAACTTAGACGTTGAGGAAGAAGCTGAAGACTAAGAGTTTCCCCACAGAGTTAAAGTCTCAGTCTCAATTCTCGATTCGTTCCAATTGCATATCCATAGCAGTCCGTTCGTCCCCCAATATATACATTGTGTCATTGTGTGTGTATGTACACGTTCTACATATAGTATACATGAAATATAGAAAGAGAATAGAATAGTAGTACGTTCTTTACATTACAATACAACTCGGCTCTCGTACTCGGCATCATTTATATATACAGAGAGAGAAACATCTAATATGTATGTGTATACGTTGGCGTTCTGTGTTTAAGGAGTACAGACGAGAAACACGATAACCCAGGCAAAGCCAGGAGCGGCAGTCGTAGAAGCAGCAGAACTCTTCGGGCTGCTTGCTTTCAGTTTCGTTTTCATTTCTGGAGTCTTTTAGTAGACAGAGCAGGCAGAGTGTAGTAGACGAAAGGACGAATAGAGCCAAGAGCACTGCAAGCACTCACACTGCGAGATTCCCTCGACCTCTCAGTCTATCCAGAGTTGCGCTAAGGAAACGACGTCCGTGCACGAGTCGCTCACATTTCCCACAAGCTACACAGACGTAAACGACAAAGTAAACTTACTCGTAAAGGAAACTGGAGAATTTTCAGCAGAATTTTCCTAAATCTTGCATTTTGTTAGTCTTTTAAGTATAAGAGACGAGTTTCACACATAATTTGACACAGTAAACATTTTGTTCATACTTGAAGTGAATATACACTTAGACAGTTCTACACGAGTTTGTAAACAATCTTTTGCAAGTTGCACAGTTTTACTGTGTGTCTTGTTTTTCGAGTGACAGAGACGATCTGTTAATATTTGAGAAGAAAAAAATCTTCCGTGGTACAGACACAATTACACTGTGGGTAAATTATTGAAGCTATCCATCTGATTGGAATTCCGCATCTCGCGAGTCTACACGTGCAAAGCGTTTGAAACATTGCGTTTCTATATCTGCAGAAGAAGAAACTTCAATCCAATCTCCCGTTTTCGTATCAACCACTTACTTACTTTACTTATCTTGGCCAAGTTGCAGACACGAGGTCGGCAGTTGGGTTTTATTTTGTTTTCTCAACTTTTCCGACGCAAAAGCAAAAACACAACTCAACACACAGACTAACATTCCTAGTACTACTAGAGTTGTTGCATAATATGCTGAAGAGGCACTATAAATAGTAATAGAACGAAAGGAAGGAAGTGTACAAGTCAGAAATCAAAAACTACAAGCAAAGACTTAACATTAACTCCCGTATTTTCTAAAAGTAAGCAGTAATTGTGAATGAAATCCTGAAGCAATAATAATAATAGCAAAAATCAGACAAATCTGTGAGTGAGGTTCCATGCACGATTTCACGTGTTTTATATTATAGCCCATAGAACATACGGACTCTCAATTAGTACTTATCAACACTGGGAAGAAATAAGACGAGAGATTGCCAAAAGTTAATTCTCGTACCAACTACACAAACTTGTCAAATGAAATTCCCTGAAACGATACAGTGCGAAGTTAGGCATTACTAGTGTGATACTTGGACTATGACAGGGAGGAAAGAGCTTTTTTGAGTTTTCTCAATGTCAAAACATTGGTAGCACTTGACTAACAAGCAGAGTGTGTTTTTGCAGTTCGCAACATTGATGAAGTGTACGCACATACATTGGAAATCAAGTTTGGCTTTATTAGAAAAAAGTGAAATTGACCTGAACGAGTTGAATGAAATATTGTTTTCTTTGAGTGTAAGTACAACAGTGAAAAGTGACTTTTGGTTTTCGTCTTTGATGACAACAGCAGTCAAGACGAGTCTGCATCAGTAATAGACAACAACAGCCGTGCGACATTCATCCTGCCACGCACAGCAATTTAAGCAAACGAACTGAAGCCGAACCCGAACGATATATATTCGTAAGAAAACTTGAATGAATGAAAGCCACAAAATCTCATCCCCTGAAAAGAGATAGAGATAAAGACAGAGAGAGGAGTCTCGTCGGAGATAGTGAGGAAAAACCGAAGAGAAACAGTCAGCCTGAAGGAGTTTTGTTGTTTTGACTTTAAAGGAACTGACGAGACGAAACTACCAACATCAACATACTTTACTTACAAACTCGTACGCGTTACTTTACTTTGGAAGTCTTCTTGTGTCTTAAGTCTTCTTCTTCTTCCTTGTGTGTTGTGTTGTGTGTGTGTATCTGAAATCAACTTGAGCCCCTGTCTTGTCTTGTCTTCTTGCATTGACTTGAATAAAGCTACAGTCTGACAGCACCAAACCAACCGACGAAACTAACTTCCTTCCGTTACAATTCAAGTTCAAATCGAAACTTTGTTTATGCACAAACTCTTCTTCTTCTTCATCTCTCTTCTTTGTCGTGGGAGACCAAACTGAATTTACATTCAAAATTCCTTGCCTATCTTCAGCAAAATATAATCTAACTTGACTTACAACAAAGATCACAAAGAAAATCTTCATACATACTAAACAATAACAATTTTCCCGTCTTCTTCTCCTCCTCCTCCGGTTCTCCAGTTCTCATTTTCCTATACGGGAACATTTACTTGCAGGGCTGAACAGTTGGTTCGGAAATATTCCTCAGAGTAGTAGAACTGGAAACAGTTCGCTCTGTCGTTGACAATTTTCAAATTAAATTCAAAAACCAGATACCCGGAGAAAAGTGGGAATAATTACTACTATACCTGACTTACTCCTGTCTGATTTAGGTATAGGCAAAGGTAACAAGTATAAAAAATTTATACTGCAGTCCACCCACTTCTTTTCAACAAGCCAACAACAGAGTCAAACTCACCGGTGAAATTGCAATTCCCATTCCCGGTTACTTTTACTGAAACGTAAAAACGCTACACTTTTACAGGACACACAGTGAAAAGTATTTATTGCTTTTGCATGAATTTGCAGTAGTTGAAGTAGGAAAAACAGAAAATTCAATAGCAACTTGAACAACCAACATATTGCAAACTAAAAACAACTATTACAACTACCTAGCGAATTACCTATATCAAAGTTTCCGTTTAAAGCGTCAGCTCAGCCCTTAAATAAAACAAGGAAAAGTTTTCACATGCACATTCCCCATTTCATTATTATTTTCCCGTGGACAAGCTCCAAGTGCATGTAAACCCGAAACAGAAAACGTGCTGTATTGTATTCGGTGTTGTTCCACCAGAATTTAAACAAATCCAGACAGTTACATCAATCGAAACTCAAACTGTTTTTGTGCTCCATTACAAGTACATACGTTAAAAACATTGTATTCACTTGTACAACACCCAAACTACTCTCCACTTCCACTAACCTACAAAAGTCAAACAATAATCCTATATATTACTTTACAGAAGGCATACACGCTTTTCAACGCAGTCCTTTTTACTTCAATTACTAGTACACTTGTATGCAAAAGTGTTTTTCTAACTCAGCTCAACGACTACTACAGTGGTATAGTTCTCCTAGCTCTAAAGAGGTACTGTACTCCTGAATAAAATAAACTGTCAAACTATTCTAGCATTTCAACTGTAGTTACTATATACCCGTGGCCGACTAGAATACACTCCCTCTCTACTACACAGAAGAAACACTCGAAAAGTTTATAAAACTTTGAAGAATCTACAAGTTGAATCGCAAAGCAAAAGCAACTACATTACAAGTACCTACTACTACCTGCGGAACACGATACATACTTGTGTTTCTTTATCAAAAACCTCCCTGAAACATAATCTTACAACTCTGCATACTTGAAAATTTACACAAAGGTGAGATTTCTCTTTGAATCATGATAATTGCTCATTTTTCCTTTGCTTTGACTCACATAGCTATAATTTACTCTTATCCTAAGTGCTATTACTCATTCCATTAACATTAACTATAACAAATATATAGGCATACCTATACTGATAAGTATTCATATTTTCTTTGTCAATCTCTAAAAAATCACGTCTAATTTTACTCATTCTTAACATTAACTATAGGAAAACGTTAAGCATACAGTATACGTATAGGTATTTATATTTTCTTTGTCAATCTCTAAAAAAATCACATCTTTTACTATATGGATATATAAAGATGTCTATTTTAATAATGTGGTCGTACGATGTCTATTCAGACTGCTATCAATCCAATTCATTTCAGTTCACATGACATAACATGGGCATTCCTTAGTTAAACAGTCTACTATAGCACCTTTGTGTTTGTGTAATAGAATATAATTACCGTCTATATCTTTTCTATTGCCTTCCGCTGTGTTCTTCCACAATACCCGAGAAATAAAGTGGAAAGGTGAATGGGCACGGCAAGTGGGTAATAGTCTAAGTGGTTGGTAGGATTATTATGTGGACGATATCTTGAGTATAGTAATAATAATACACCTCGTCGCATATATAGGTACAAATATAACTATATGACAGATCTCTATTATTTCGAATTCACTATGTGTATATGTCTAGTCTGTCTTATAGGTTATGTACTTCTAGTAGTAGGTATACCTTTAAAAGTGTCAGTAAATAAATATATAAATAAATAAGTAAAGTTCATTGTATATTTGTATAAGAGCAATTTCGGAATTGAAAAGGTTTGAAATGCACTCCTCTCGTCTCGGCTCGGGTTGTTTTCCATTTCTATTCTCTTTCGTTTTGGACTGCTGCTGTTGTTGTATTAGTAGTAGTATAGTGTGTTGTAGATATAAAATTAAATTTACTAGTAGTAGGAGATGAAGGACATAGTAGTGGTAGTAAGGGCACAGCAAGAGAGGAAGACAGAGGCAGTGTCAGTTGTTCTGGGCACTCATTCAGTTGTTGTGTGCAGCTGAGTAGAATTTATTCAATACACTTGGAGTTTGGTCAGGATGAGGTAAATTGGAGGTTTACTGCTCACAGCTTTGCTCTAGTCCTTTTGAAGAAAAGAATAAGTAGAGAGATTGGAGTCAACGTCAACCCAACCTCCTTCCCATCCCGAGCTAACCGTTTTATTTCGTCGACAGAAAGGAGAAAAAGACTTGCAAGGCTTTTGTGCACAGTTTTTCAGGGTGAGTTCACAAAACTGAATGCCAAGCGTGTTGTGTGCATAGGAATAATAGAAGAAGTATATCGAATCACTACCAGTGTGTATAGATATATGCTTTTTATATTATTACATACATAGTGGCACATACAGTTAAATTCTCCGAACCAGACAAGAAGGAGAGAGATGCATTATTTTTACTGTTTTACATAAAGGCTCTATGAAGGTACGAAACCAGACCAAAATAAATTGTGTGTTACATTCATTCCTGTACTAGTATACAGTATAGCACATACATACATTTCTATTACTACTACTACTACTCTATGCTCTATAAGGTGGTGTAGTTTTTATATTACATGTGGATACCCACACTACACTGTTTCTACTACACATGCCTACATAGTCATGTCATATTACCACAATAATATTATAAAGAGATTGAATTCTGAGAGATTTTCCTTTACTATAAGACTTCTCTCCCTCTCTTTTCTTTCTTCCATTGCATACAAGTATATTATTTGTATATCCGTATATAATGCATAAAAGTAGGTACTTACATTACAAACAGACTATTTGTTATTGGGATTTAAATTCAGAGGCTAACTGCTGGACTTTTCCATATCAAAAAACCAAAGTCCCTGGGTAACTCAGTAGGTAGCAATCCACAATGACAATGCCTTCTTATAATCAATTCATTGTCCAGAATGGAACGAGATACAAATTGTAAGCATTTTAACTCGATCAGGTTAAAAAACCTGCAATATGAATATACACCGTAACTAATTTTACAGATTCCATGTTATCCTGTTTGTCAAATTTTAATTGGTAGAAATTTCGGGAAGACAAAATTTTGTTTCATTTACTTTTTGTATGTTCTTTTGTAGTAGCATAGTTGTCAATGCCATACTATTGGCATGAGTGCATGTGAGTGATTTGTTTGTTTTGAAGTCTGTAATGTACTGGTTATAGTACCCGATAAACTAGGTACAAATGCATTTTGGCATAAAAGTTATGTCCACTTCATACATACATATTCTCACTAGTAAATACATACATTATGTTATACCTACCTAGGAATGTTATTTCATTACATAGAAGTATTCACCTTGTTCCTTACCTATACACAGATTTATGTTTGGCAATATATTCATGGCTTCTGTGTGTGTGTATGTGGCACAGCTATAGAAAATTGACAATTGTGTTTTGTGTTGTTGGAATATTTATAATATAGAAGAAATTTTTCATTCTTGCTGACCTTTAGTGTTCTTATTATTATGATACGTTCTACTTTGTTCTCCTCCCTTGTGAAATATCCGTATAGTACAAATATGTACAGCAGGAATATTTAATACATTTCTGCATGTGAACAAGTGAGATTGGTCAAATCACATTTGAAACGTTGTGTGGTTGCTGTGGTGGGTTGGTATTGTACGGTAGCACTAAAGTCAATCTGCTCTGGTCAGAAATGAAATGACTTCTTTGCTGTAAAAGTGACTGATCTAAGAATGAGTTCCCAGTCGGTTACTTATGGGTTCGGTTTACTTTTACTATATTCGTTTGGTCTTGCTGGTTTTCCCTGTCAGCAGAAATTGTAGCAAGAAATACCGTCTCAATTTCAAAGAGAAGTATATTATGGCTTATATAGAGTCATGTGGACATGGCTGGTAATATTTCATGCGTTTATGCATTCGTTTTCATTTGTTTTCCACGTTTTCTTATCACCTTTGCTGACTATACGTCTGAAATTGGGAAAACGACTTATACTTTATAAGTCTTTGTGTCCCACACCGTTACTGTATCGTAAATAATAAAATATCACTGAAAACTTCATATTTCATACACTCGCCATGGTATTTTCAAGTCAGTTGCACGAAACTTCGCCTACAATGCCTATATATACATTTAAATTTCAATACTGCTCTCCTACTCCTACGACACAGTCCGCAGCAGTAGCAGTATAGGGAAAATGTTGTTAATTAAATATTGAAGTGGTACGCGAATATTTTGACTTCTGTACGAAAGTAGGTTGTATATAAATTGTTTAAAATGCTAGTCCTAGTAGCAAAAGTAAGTTGGACAATAAATCGCCTTCCACTGCACTGCACTTAAGTTGACTTAACTTTTCATCATTAAAATGAGAAGCAAAAATGCAAATGAAATGAAATAATTTCCAGTTCGCCGCTCCTTTGCTGCCGAGAAAATGACTTAAGAGTCGCAATGACTGGTGCTGAGAGGACGCTATCATAATTCCCACAGTATAATATTTGTATAAATCTACAGCACTACTAAAACTAAAATACAATACAGACAGAAGAAGTACAGAGAGGCACTGAGTTTTCTGCGACATTATTTTACATGCTCAAAAATACTGTGCTGTATAACACACTTGGAAGACTCCAAAATAGACAGACAGTTATTGCACTAGTGACAGCGTATATATTTACTGGTAATTTCTGGGCAGACCAAAAGACCAAGACCCAAAACCGAGGGAAAGGCAAGGGCAACTAAACTACCATAGTAAACGTATAGTATGTGTACAGGGCGCAGTGTCCACATGCACGACAAGCTTTATTCTTTTCCACTTATTATTTCTTATGAAAGAGAGATGTACTCCTGGAAATAGTGAAGACTCCCATTGTGAACGAAAAGGAAAAGAATGAAAGAGAGAAAGAAGTCTGGTAATAAAAACCGAAATGAAATACACTCATGCAATGTATAAAAAGGTAGCTGAAGATCAAAAGAAGGAAATGAAAGTCTTCCTATTAAGTCAAGCCAAAAGTAAAGAGGGAAAGCAAGCAACAAGGAAAGCAATGCCACTCACAATCAGAGAAAGCAGCCGAGGAGTATCTTTTTATGAAAGTATTTCCAGCAGAATACTTACTTATTACTCTATTCGACTCTCCTGCCCTTCATTTCGTTTGTTTCAATACATTCACATCCTCCAGACTCATACAAGAACAGTTTTACTAAACGTACCACCAACGGTACTTTCTGTACATCAATGCTTCTACACTCTAGTATACACGGGCAAAGGACATACAAATACGACAACATCCCCGCTTGTAGTATGTAGTAGTAGTAAGTAACCGTAGAAATACCTAGAGTACTTTGATACTGATACTATAGCACTATTTTCTTTTTGTTACCTTTTTACCTTGCTATTCCTATTCCAGTCCTTCATCCAGGAGATAAAGAAAAAGAGGCAGGTTGCTTGCAACAGATATGTACTCCTCTACTATAAACATTGCTCCTCTACCACTATAGTAGATGTATTTTAGTATATGGCAACATTTATCATTTATGTGATGTGAGGTAATAACACATACTAGTACATGGTACATACACTCCTGTTATATATTCTTCCTTCACTTACACACAGTACATACTACAGTGTACAGGGAAAGGCATGGCAGTTCAAAGTTTTCCATGACTTTTCTTTCTCTCTTTTTCTCTATCTTTTAGCATTTTAGTGCAGTATTACTGTTATGCTGGATAAAACACGATATGTGTAGTTTGTACAATTGTATATAGAGTATTTAGACATTTTTGGGTGTCTCTGTGCATTTAGTATGTATGATATTGCGTAGACACACTGGAGTGAGTTAAGTACGTTCAAAATGTCTATGTCCATGGAATGCTGCACTCTCGGTACACAACGCAGTGAAAATGGAAAGTACTTTCTTAAGTAGCTATGAATGGATGTGTGCATTTTCTCGTTGTGAGTTGTTGGTTCTTGCTCTGCTTTCCGTCTCAGCTTTTACTTACTGGGCTGTGGCTACCACCGCTATCTTCCCTCTCTCTCTCGCTCTCTGTCTTTATTCTTTTTTCAAGTTTACTTTTACTTACTTCGCTTTACGAGAAAGGCACCCTTTACAAAAAGACTGGATGAGTTATTTTCTATTGTGCTGAGTAAGTTATAGAAGATATATTTAGGTATTATATAATATCAGGATAATGTGCAATGTAAGTAATGCTACGTTACAAGAAGATGATATTCTCTCTGTGTGCATGTGTGTCTTTGTATAAGCAATGAAACTCTTTATATTGTAATAATATATTTCCTAGCGTTTTCTTACACGGTCGTTTCGGATTCGTGTTTCCTTGGCTTGTTTGTCATATATGCGAAGATGTAAGATATTATGTATTGTTGTATCATTCCCTCTTTGTCCACACTGACTATTTTATTAGGCAGAGAAATTCAATGCACTTCTCCGATTACACCTACCGAGCTGAGGTTTCAGTTTCGAATTGTGTAACAAATTAATGTGGATATGACACAATAAACGAAATAAGTCCAAAAACCAAACAAAACATGCAGTAAGAAAAAAGCCTTATGTTCTCTAAGTAGTTCCAATTTGCATTAGCGTATTTAAAGTAGGTACAATGTACAATGCATCATAATCTCCGTTTTGGTGAACGTAGCACTATTTTTAAATTAGGTAAGCATTTAGATAATTTAAAATAATAAGTAAAATTAATTGCCAGATAAGTTCACACAACCGTAGATTTCAAGTTTCACACATCTATTAGTTATAGGGGTACAATTTTATTACAGAATCTGTTAAATATGTAATCGGTAATTTCCTTTAAACTTTTACAGATAATGCGATTGCGTTGATCGATGAACAGAAAATCGGATAACGTATTTTTTCCTATAGATTTTTATTTAAGAAATAATTTTGAAATAGCAGATAGTGCATAGTGGTACAAGTACATTGCATTAGGTATTACTACTGCATTGTAAAGCTATAGTGTTGTGGTCATTCTCTGTAAAGATGCCTTTGTTTGAAAACGGACAGAATTGAATGGAGTCTGGTAGGAAAGTTGTCTTTTCTAACAAAACGTTGAAATCGACGGCGGCGACACTTGAGCCTTGGAATTCTAGGAGGAAAGTACAGACGAAAGCGGTTGAACTGGAAAATAAAAGGAATAATAGCTGTTCCTGTCCCAATAATATTATTTGAGAGTTGGACATATATTATTACACAGGATAACATGACTCTTTGGTATTTCTCATTAAACCTTGTGTAAATCATTGACATTTATTTCTCATCGTATACCATAGCCTCCGTGTCCTCCTCTCGCGATGAGCTACGAACTCATATAATATAAAAATGTATATGTATGAACTTTCTCCCTTCTGTTTCTCAACTCTCAACTTCTTTCTTCTTTTCCATTTCCCCTTTACTACACACAGACCAGACTAGACTGTGTACATTCTCATATACAATACCTACTAAAATCCTATATAACATAGAATACATACTCCTTCTACGATGATGGCAAACCTTTCCGTACGTTTCCATCCCATCAGTGCTATTACTGCATTTACCATATAACATAACGGGCAACGTAAAATAATACTAAATGAGCATCAGCATTAGTAGCAGTAGTAAAGTTTTGTTTGAAAAGTTTCCTTTAGTCTTGCTGCACTTCTGTAAGCACACACATAACTATAACACATCCATTCCGTAATGTAAGCAGATATATATAGAGTATAGAGATAGTTGTACACAACTCATATACTTTCAGATATATGTAATATGTAATCGTCTGCGAGAGAAATATCATAGCATTCTGTAGAAAAGTGGCTGATGGCTACATGCTACATAGCTGCTAATACTTATCCATTGAATTGTGCAACGGCATTGCTTGGTTGTAAGTAACGCATTTACTACTAGTACGTTCGTACTTATTGTTACAACTTAGGTTATGTCATGTCAGGTTAACTTAAACTAAAGCGGAAAGTTGAGGGCAGAGTTTTATATGCTCTCAGGGTTCTTCTCTAGCTCTAGCATTTCTATACCTACCACCACCACCATTCTCGTGTATACAAATGCCTGTTCTCTCTCTTACTTTGTCAGTGTTAGTTTTCCTGTGTACTACGTACAATACTACTTTCAAGCAAGGCAAACCAAAGAAGTTAACTAAAGTTACCTACCTACAAGCAAACTCAGCAAAGTTCATGCAATAATTTAAAATCCCAAAGCTGTGAATAAAGTGTCGGCTATGTTTATACCATCCTATACACGTACAGATGCACATATTGCTTGGTATGTGTAATATTCTCGTCAGTATAATATGTGTGCTAGAGCTAAACTGTGGTATTAGAGAGAGAGAGAGATAGTTGGGAGTGTGATGTCGGAAGAAGAGCAAGAGAGAGAGAGGGAGAGTTTATATTGTATGTAGAGAGATAAGAAGTTTAAAACAATGTGATGTGCGGGGAGTAGAGTAAGTTAAAGTATGTGATGTGGAGGACAGACCTTACCAGACCAAGGTCTGCTGAGAGGAAGAGGAATATATATAGACTGCATGGAGAAGTGGATTTTCATTTTCAATGATTTCCTGGCCAAATGCATAAGAAAAGTAAATTCTTGGTTTGGTTTCTTTACGTTCGGTTTGGAGGAGATAGCCTTTTTAGTGTGTGAATTCATGTAGTGTGATGTATACTACTCTAATACGAATGAGAAAGTGTGAGAAAATAGTTCTGGTAGGAAAAAGTACAGTTTGAGAATAGATATAAGCAAGTTCCTATTTTAATATCGTACCCACCCGTTCCTAACACAGGAGAAGCTACCCGTGTCACATTTGCCAAGAAATACGGGTGTTATTAAGGTGCCCTAAAAACTACCCTTGACTCATTCTGGTCCTATTCTGACACTAAAAATAAGTTACGAGAACCTTCTCCCAGACTACTGTGACTCAAAACTCCTTTCCTACTAAAAGGGTTGTTCTAAGCTCGTAAACTCGTTTGATTTTTATTTGCTTTCTTTTCGTGAGGGGAATTTAAATTTGTTCCTTTAGACATGAACGGACACAAAAGGCAAAGCAAGGCAAGGGCACGACACTGTGTACAAAATACGAGTAGACACACAAAAGAGTTAGAGAGAGTGAGAGAAAGAACCAGTTGATAAAATGAAATAAATGGGCTGTGGATTCTGCTTGGCAACACACGAAACACAATTGCATTGCACACACCAAGAATTTGCAAACAAATTGTTTTACAATGGAGAATTATATATGTTACACTTACTTGGCCAAGAAAATTAATTACTAGCTGCCACCTAGGACGTTTGCCAAAATCTACAATGTGTGTTACTGTGTAAGTGAAGTGTACGACCTGACCACTCAAGCAAGCGAAATCCATTAGGAAATAATAATATTATTAATGTTAACAAAGTATCTAATGCATCAGTCTAACTACAACCAACTTGCTCAATGAATAAACATAAAAGCAGGGCATTATGTACGGTGAAAGCATTCGGGTGTGTTGTATGTGGCAAATACCTGGTGCATAGATTTTGCATTAGTCAAAGCCATAAAATGAGATTTCGCTATGCATTTACTACTTGCTTACACTTGAGTGCCATTTGCAAAAGTAAGCACTAAGTACCCAATCATTTTATCCTGTCATATAAACCTTGTAGCTCCATGTATTATATTAATGCATGCTTTAAAGCACTTTACACAGTTTACACTCTACATACAGCAAATCCTAAATATATAGAGCATTTCTCAGAATTCATTTAAGTCAACTCTGCTTAGTTCATTTCACTCACACAGTAAATGGTAAAGTCGACTTGGCTAAAACCGCAAAGGAAATATTGCTTTGCTGTTTATGTCATCACGTCTCGCATGCGTTTACTTATCCTACTTACTTAAACAACGTACACACACAGCCTTCTTCAGCCTATACCTACGTATTACGTATTTCCTTCGCAATACGCAATAACATCGCATATAAAAGTAATACAGTAACTTTAAGCAACATAAAGCATCAACTTAACTTAACTTGCATTCATTATAAGTAGTGATACGCACAGCGTACTACACATGTTATGGAAATGGGAGGATACACTAATGTAAGTAGCTTGGGATGCTCGTGTCTATCCTCTGAAAGAGAAAAAAGTTTGCGAAAAAAGCGCAGCTTATCGACACCCATTCGGCTACAGAAGTGAACTCAACTCAATTCTCCGAGGAGAAAGCACTCCTATAACATTTTGCACCAGAAACTATAACACACTGGGAATTCTAGTACAAGGGAGAGTAGAAGTAGCAGTAGAAGTAGCGAAGGCATAAAAATTATTCGGAAGGAAGCCTTTCATCTCTATGTAAAAGCTATAAAAAGAATTTCCTACATCACATCTCTTTCCATACCAGTCGGCTCAAGTAAACATTAAGTCGTCGTTGTCCTCATTCCCGTTTCTCCTCTCTCCGTTCCGCTTTTGGTATATACCACCACCGTCTTCTTCTCCAATCCACTCTCCTTGAGACTCTCTCAGTCTATGTATTGCATTGTATTGCACATATTTATTACACTATATCTTCATGTCGCGAATCCCGATTGAATCCTCTGATAGGATATTTTATCTACCTCCACTACTGCACTGGCGACGTTGTGTTCTTCTGTCACACTCACAACATAAACTAATACAATCGTGTAATACCCATACTATTTAGTTAGGTGCATCATATTTTACTTTTGACAATCATATTTCTACCTACATAAATTTATCACATATAGAATTACCTAGCTAGGAATGAACCCATGTGCCACATGTATTTTGTCATTCCCAATATTTTAGAAATAAATGAAACACACATAGATGCGCATTCTTTCCACCAAAGGCATACTCAGGTTAGAAAAATAAAAATATCGTAATACAGGACTAATACTGTAATAACGCAATCAATCGCATTGGAATGAGTACAGGAGCATTTGCTTTACATAGCCATACACATGATATAGTTGCAGTATTCTCATAATATTTCCAACTGTGCGGATGTTGGTTGTTGTATGAGAGTATTATGGCGATGTAATACTCTTTCTGGCAATAATTTCAGTTTTAGACTGGAGAGACTTCAAAAATGTCACATGCACTACAATTTCTTTCTTGCTTCGATACTTACACGCATTCTTATATTATTTATACAGGAAAAAAGAAATTGTAACTGTATAATGCGTATAAAAATACAACAACACACATGCCATCATATCCTCCGCCACTATTCTACCACGAGCTGCAACCAACCGGCTTTGTATATTTTTTAAGTGGTGCCCTGTGTACTATAGCACTAGTAGCACGATGGTTATAATGTGTACTTGAAGGCAATACAGTTATTCTATTGCTATTACTGCTTTTCTCTGCAAAAGCACAGTAAGTACTGTATGATACAAGTGCGTACGTTTTAAGTGTACATAGTGCATCGAGTATAGGGTAAGTAATAGAAAGAGCTTTCTTTAAGTGTCTCTTTATCTCTTTGAAATGCTATCTATTGTCCTGGTTTGTTGTTGTTGTGCGAGAGGAATTTCTTTCTTATACTCTGTAATATACACAGGAGGAGTATATGAAACATGAAACAACTATTGCCTGGACACATTTTGCACTTGTTAGAAAATGGGAGCAGTATTTTCTCTGTGTGTGTAACACTATTATCCACTGCGTGCGTAATACTTTCAGCAGTCTCTGTCGTATAAAATGGTGCTCTATAGGGAAATATTCTCATTGTATAATGTAATAGGAATAATACGCACACAACAGATTCATATCTACACAAACACACTACTATTGTGATATAAGTGCATGTACCTATACAGTATATATATAGCTTACGTATAAAAGTACTCTATAGACTGTATTATTACTACATGTGAAAATATATGTGTTTCTGTTTAGTTCTAAGTTCTCATAAAGTAAATCTGTAAACAGAAGAGTAGGAAGGCACGTAAAGTAGCAATACGATCTATGACATATAATAACAGAGAATAATATGAGGAAAATTTGAAGAGACACGACACAACGCCTCGACACACCCAACTCTGAAGAGATTGTATACGGAAAGAGAGAGAGAGAGAGAGAGAGAGATAAACATTGCATTGCTTTTGGTGCACTATGCCTTTCTTGTATATATGGCTGTAGTAGAATTCCTTCGATTTTCTACTTAAGTGTCACTGTATTCTATTCTGTTACACGTCTCGCAACAGTCGTTGTGTATAAAGGACTATATTTAAGTAGGAGAAAGAGAGAAGTTGTTTGAGTAGCAGTCATGGGCTTAGTTTCGGTAGTTTAGCTGTAGACTGTGACTGAGAGTTGCTTTGCTTGTTTCTCAGTCACTTATTTCTCTTCAGTTTTCCTTCTTTGCATCTGCATTCCCATAAACATGCATTTATGCATGTCTGCATCCAGGCTATTCCATATTTCACAAAGTTGGCAGTCACATCAAGAAATTTAGTCCATTTTCGTAGGGAATGGGTGGACTACGAATACGCGGACAAAATCGAAAATGCGGACGTGAGCGCTTAGCCAAATATGCGCCCTTTCATTCTCACATTATCTAACGACGACACATCACAATACATGGACTCCTCTCTCTCTCTCTCTCTCTCTCACCAAACCAACACTTTGCTTACTTTCTCCACAGTTCCGCCTTTTAATACACTTATTATTAATGCAATGTGTGGTGGAATTATATAACTATGATTGCATTACTTTCTAACTGTGTCTCTGTGTTGATGTTCTCGTATATAGATATTTACTGTACATACATACAAAATCCTATTCGAGACAGCCACAAAAGCGGCAGAAGTATAAGTTTGCTGTTACTATTAGTACGCCAACGCCAAGATTGTCATCATAATGTGAAGTGATGTGATGTTAGTTGATGTAATGTGATTTAGCCAGTCGACAGTGATAGAGAATTGCATTTGAGTCCATGAATAATGGAGTATTTTTAGTGTATAATTTCAAAACTACCAGTGCTTACATATACACATACATGAAATGTCTTGTTACTAACTCACATCATGCTATACCTAAACAGAGCATTCTGCATAAATGCTTTTTCTATGTACAAATCGAGAATTTCGGCATTTACTACCATCATCCATGTACGAATAAATACAGAAGTAAATGTGCGCATATATTATTACTATATATAGTGTATAGTATGCATATAGGCTTAGTCATAATTTACTGTATGGGGAAAATATTTTATGTAGAGTAATATCTGTAGGTATTATCGCTGTAAATAGAGTAAGAGGAAAATGATGGAATAGGCAATAAATTGTTGGCACGGATTTGTATGCAAACAATCGCTCTAATAGTTAAACTGTGTGATCACATCTTTAATACGGTACAGAAAAGCATTCTATACAGCTGCATGTTGGAAATAAATGTGGTTGTTAAACGATTCCAGCTACAAAATACTTTTCTACTTACTTCTACACCCAAAAAGTACTTCTCCTCCGGTACATTCTAAAAGACTATGTAGCTATAATATAGTTTCGTATATATATATACTTTATATAGTTTGTAATGTGTTTCCTTTCATTGCACCCTTTGCCGCACAATCGTGTGAGTGAGAATATTTTAATACTGTAAGTACTAATGTATTTTCCTTAATGTGCACCGAGAATGGATGTAATACAAGAAGTATAATGCTTGTGACTATGTAGCACCTCTGTGTGTAGTCGTTGTAATATAATTCGATCGGACTGTAGCCCTGGTAGTGTGAGTAGGTAGAAAAATCTAATGGAAAAGGTTACGCGGGCGGGAGAGCAGGAGCAAAGCACCTCGTACATAAGATCCCAATCTAATCTAATCTAAAGTGAACTAAAGTAAAAACTCTGGCCATTTCGTGCAGCGTCTACACGTTCTCAGCATAAAATCCGTCTGTCTGCTCCCGTTCGGGCCAAAAGGTCTTATTCAACATACATTAGAGGGAAAACACACTTTTTCTACCTTTCAACCACTCAATATGACTTTTTGTCCAGGAGCTTTCCTAACAGGAACACAGGGCGATATCTAAATATCTATTTTCGTACTCTCGGTGGTGGTGGTGTTTGTACCTACTGTTGACTATCACCATCGAATCAAAGTACCAGGAGCTGTATCCCCTCTCTTAATGCTATAAATAAATAAATGTGCACTACTGCGGTCACATACAATACAACACACTGTAGATGCAGTTTTTATTTTGTTCCCTGTACACAACATTTGTGCACACTTACTTGTTTCTATGTCCTCTTAGCACCATTGGGCGGAATTCAGATTTTCTTACAAATCCGTGTAGTAGTAGTAGATATGGAAAACTTTACATGCTATAGTCTACTTAAGCGTACCTACCTCCATACCTGCCTACCACACTTGGAGCGTGGAAGGAAGACTTGGTTACAATTTCTACACCTAAAAGCTGAATAATAATGCTAGGTGTGTATAAATAGTACACGTAATAGAAAAGGAGGAGGTTGTGCTTGTATGTGCGTTAGTTAATCCAAGGCGAACCACCAGATTTCAAGTTGAGTTGACTTTACTACATCTCCAGCTGCTGGAATGCTAACCAAGTTTTCTGTGGTTATGGTTCACTTTAACTTTAACTTAACTAAAGTTTACGTTGCGCAATGTAAGGCTGTCTTTCTGTCTGGTCCTTTGGTCTCTACGTGTCCAAGTTCACAACTTTCCCTCTGAGTTTCTCTCTCTCTCTTCTTTAAGCAACTTTGTTCACTTTACGTCGCCGAGCTCTTTGCGTATAGCATTCCACCACTTCCATCACCACCACCACCACCACCGTTTGTACAGATGAGTATGTGTTTGTATGTGTGTGTGTCTGTGTCATATATTATTATACTTGTACTACTACTACTAATGCTAACTGTGTTTTTCTCTGGGCCACTGAAACTGTTTCTACTACTCCCGAAGATAATGTTGCGTTGACGGAGAACCAAAGTAAAAACTAACAAGAAGTAATGTGTCTCTCTGCTAAAAGAGCGAAATGGGCAAAGTAGTCGAAGTCGTGTAATGTCGGATGAATTCAAAACTTTAGACTTTCTACATTAGGACCTATGTATGTGGACAAGTTGACAAGAGCCTCGTGTCGTCTCTGGAAAAGGACATGACGTGACAGCAGAGTAGACATTGACAAGGACATGGACAATATACCATAATACACGTTTAAGGGATTTCTTGTTAAACGTATATATATATTGTAGAATGTCGGACAATAAGAAAAATGTGACATACAGTAGGTATCTGTAGTTGTGGAGCTTCTTTTTTCTTTTATATAGGTACAGCAAAGCAGGATGTAGGATATACTTGGAGGATTGAGTAAAACGCAGAGGACATAATATTAAAGTCAGGTCACTGCCACTACTGCTAAAAAAAGACTAATATCACAAACAAGAATTCCTTACTAAAGTTTGATTCGTATTGTACATTTTCACATTTGACTTTGTTTATTATAGTTTCTACATGTAGTATTACATCGCATTGTGATAAGATACTACTACTACTGCTACCAGAGGAAAAAATTGCCGTCTTCATTTTTCTTTTTGTAACAAATCAGCATTCTCGACTTGTTTTTGTTCGAATGTTCACTCGCTTGTGTGTCAAAGGATTTCTTTCAGTAGATGTGATGTGATGGTGCGGTGTGCAGTGGTAGCAGCCGTAGTAGTGGTAGTTGTAAGAGCAGCACCTTTGAAAGTGTCCGTCTTTGTTCTCTGATGCTCTTTGTATTCAATTGTATTAGCCGGTTGTATTGTATTCTGCTATGTTATCCTCTTGGCTACACTACTCACCCGACTGGACAAGCTAGATATAAGTTAACCTAGGTGGATGTCTTAAGACTTCTTCCAACATTTACTTGCGCTTGTTTTTTGTCTTTGACTCTTTTGCTTTCAGAGTTGACTTGACTTGCTAGAAGTTGTCTTGGCCCAATATTTATGATCATTATAGAGATGTCAACCTGTCACAAGAGTGAAATAATATCAAAGAGTAAAGCTAGCCGCAAACTTCCGAGCGATACAATACACACAACTCTACTGCTACACACATCCCAGACAATTCTTATTACCTATTATTTTATTAAAGAATAAATACTAGCGCCAGGATCACGACCCGACTCGAGATCAGACCAAATGACTTTATTCTCTCTCTACTTCGGTGTATTTCATTTGTGTGTGGTCAGAATAACCACAGCACAATACAATAATGACCACAGCAGATGGAATAATAAAAATTATTCCATAACTTATTTTCTAAAATTTTCATTACAAATTATGGTAACATTTCCCACATGGCATCTACAAGTGTGTTATCAGAGTATCTTTGTAATATTGTTCACAAAAGTATATAATTCGCCGTGAGAATTCGGCGGATTTACTGAATCCAGTAAAAAGACTGAAGAAATCAAGTGAAATATTACAAGACAACAAGTGATGTGATTCAGATTCTTTTTCTAGTTTCTGATGTTACACATTACGTTGTCAGTCAGTCGGATCCAATTTATGTTGTATGATATTGATATCCTAATAGTTTGAATCTATACGATTTTACTATGTGTTTCTGGAAAAACAAATGTTAGATTTATTACTCCCACTGTTGTGCTTACGGTATATATTGTGTTTCTGAGAAATTGCGGTTCGATAGGTACGCGTCTTTGTGATGCATACAGAATACAGTTTGCCAAAAGCACTAAAACAAAATATATTATATCTAAGTAAGTATACTTATCTCTCTACAAGATCTGTATTAGTAATAATAATACATATAGAAGATTGTGAAGCAATGTGCAAAAATACGTCTGGTATTTGTATCCGTATTGTTTCGAAAGGCAATGGCTATATATAATATTAATAATAAAGCAGAAGAAAAGGAACTGTATTGCTATGTGTAGCTTACAACGTTATAGGTATATAAGCGTTGTATTTCTATATAGTTAATATGATGCTGCTCGCACGTCGTAAATTATTTGGATTGAAATCTACTTTCGCTTGCAGTCACTTCCACTCAAACTCAAATAAGCTAAGAGAGGTAGAGTTGAGTAGAGCTAAGCCCAACTTGTCATTTTGTGTGTTTGTATCAACTTGTGCGTAAACTGTAAGGAAGCAACAGAAAAGAAAACCACGACAGCAAACTACATCTCTTCTATGCCTCCTTATATACAAAACTACACACGTCTGTCTTACAGTTAGCACACAGCTTAGTGTTAGCTAACTTATTTTATTTCATTCTTTCTCCCGAAAACCAAGTAAGTGATGTAGGAGTAGTTCTTGTGTTATGTTGTAGCTCTCTCTATGTGTGTAGCTTGTGTCGTCGTTCCTCTTTCCGTGTGTTTTACTAAACTAACATAAGTGTATGGTACTTTGGGGAGATAGAGTCTCACTAAGGTAGTTTGAATCGTACACAACCAACGCACATATATATTATATGTATGTAGGTATAGTAGGTATAGGTATATATATTTATTTTGTATGTATATAGGTTATACCTATCTATATATGAACTGTGAACTCTTCTTGTAGTTTTGTGTAGTCGTAGGAGTCGTAAGACAAGTTAGCGGGTTTCTTTCTGTAGTTTCTCACTCGACTCTCGCCTACCATTACTATTACTGTTGTACAAAGTAAGTAGTAGTGTGTTGCTTGGAGATCAGTCTCCTGTGTACCAGTCATGTTATACAGTATGTCTTGAATTGAATAAAATAACTCTATTTCTTGGTTTAGACGAGTTTACTTTGGTCTAGTGTGATGTCTACTACTTTTCCTTCTCTTTTTCACATTACATCACTTACTTGTAACATGGAATGAGTCATTATTAATTTGTGAAGCTCTTAAATTGAAAGAAACCTTAATGTGCTCTTCTTCCAAGTTCATTTCCACTCTGCTACACTTTCTTCTACTTCCCCACTCTCGTTCTGCTCCTATTTTTTTTTCTCTCTCTCTCTCTCTCTCTCTTTCTAACAACTCCAGGCTACTTTTTTCTGTCAGATTACGTACAGTCGTAACATAACTCAGTCATCATGTACAATGTACAATAATATAACTATTACTATTATGAAATGTCTATTCTGTTTGTATTTTGTACAGTATTTGGTATTTCACTTAGATTTTGCCTATACCAGTAATATTACATAACATTTAATAATCGCATTTCTTTATATTATTTGCGCTCGGATGATTTGAGTGGAAAAAATAAGAGAGATGGGTTTTTATTGTGTGTAAAGGATTGCTCGATCATTTAACGACTTTCATTTGTCAAACAAACATGCAATCGACATTTCTCCGAATGGAATTAACAGGTTAGGAGAAGATTGCGAACATAATCATATTTTATTTTTATGTTGTGCAATATTGCGTAAATGAATTATTGCTTGTGTGGTCACTTCAATAGAAAAATTAATAAAAAAGTTACAAATAGCTTAAAGCAAATTGCGTATTATAGGTGGCTACTTCTATCTGTGGCAAACCTGATACAATTTACGACTAATACGATTTATACAAGTAACCAATTCACTTTCCTATGTAATAGGTACCTAAAATACCTATACCTGTTTTGACGTAAACAAAACAAATATTATTGTTTAACATTGAATGAATAAAATAGCTAATAAATAATATGTGAAGCAATAATGTATAAACTATAACCTTAAATGTAGATTCCAGTGTCTTAATTTTCTTTCGCTATTTGTGTTGTTCAAAAATATTAAAAAATAAACTCATCCTATTTTAATGGAAGGTACATCGTTCTTGTAGAAATGATACTGTAGGTAGGTACGTATTTTATTTAATCCCGATCCTTTGGTTGTTGAAAATCTTTTGAATTCATTTCTACTTGAGTGAGAATAGGTTTGACCTCCAGTGTTTGCCTTCAATTGCTCATATAGACACATGTGGTTTTACATTATTAAAGTAAATGTATGGATTTTGTGTGCATAGTGGTCGGGTGTGAATTGTGAATCGTGTGAAAGTGGTGAAGGGAGATGAGATTTCGGTTGTGTAATGCAAAATGTATTGCAGAGCGGAGAGCTTGCTGCATTTCGTTCATTGAACTACAATTCTGAATTCCGGTTTGGCTAGCGTTGTGTTGTATTTGTATGTAAAAGCATTGAGACTATTAGTATCTTCACTTTCCCAGTATTGCTGTAGAGATATGTTACAATGGTTTCCCTTCTGGTAATTTTGTGTGGTGCGAGTGTGTGAGAGTGAAAGTCAGCTAGAGCAAAGCAAAACACAGCAAAGGGAAATGTTAAGGGGAAAGGATTTGGCTAAAGGCCACTTGTCGACTCAACGTGAAATGTGAACAAGGGATATGACAATGACGTCTACACTCTGCACAACAGTTCACTCTCATAGCCAAACCAAAGACAAGCCACCAACCAGTTCATATTTAGTTTCCATTCTGTTTAACGTATCATCTCCTTTTATGTTTCATGCTTGACGCTTTCCCAACACTATCTCTGTCACTCAGACTCACCATCTTGGATTCCGCTACAAAATTTGTAAAATGTCATTTTCACTTATAATGCCAACTTTTATATAAACCAGATAATAATACACCTACACCTAACATACTAACCACTATGATTACATACCATTCTGTAGAGCAGTTAGGGAATAACAGTGTATCTTAATAATTCACATTATGACGTAGACATGACATGCTGATGTATACAGTACAATACTGTACATGTATTTTCTTTAGTGACATTAGGATTCAAGTGTTAAGGTATATAATATTTTATATGAATTTCTAACTTCAAACTTAATTTGTAGAAAATATCTAATGCATGCATACAATGCATGTTTTCAATACAAACATATCTTTTAATACAGATAATAATCAAAATTCCCTTGCAATTTAATACCAAATCTGAATTGTTGTGTGCAATATTGCGTTTCCTTCCACAATAAGCAGACTCAAAATGCCATCAATTTCATCAAATAGTAAAAAGTAAATTACATTCAATGAACGTTATTACCGCAGTAAAATTAAAGCAGGCATTATTTAATAAGTTAACGAAATGTTCTTACTTTTCTTTTACTTGCATCCTTCGAGAAATGGTTTAAAATGACGCAAGTCTTGCTTTTTGCAAAAATTTGTTTTTGGTACCTACGTCACTTTGAACCAATTACTTATTTATATGCCACTTTTCTGGATGTCGATGAAGGAGGAACGAAGGCGTATTGTGAGAATCAATTTCAATTGGCAAACACCATACATCCATAAAATGCACGCAGACTAATACGGTATTGAGTGCGCATCAGCATTTCATCACATTACAACCGAAAGCTAAATGGGTATTTCCATTTCGTCACGAATGGCACAAGGGCACTACATATAGGAAACATAGTGTGAGAAGAAACTGCAGTTGTACTTTCACGCACTGAAAGTCTTTCTGCAGTCCATTGTGGTGAATTGCCTTGACTAAAATGTAATCAGTAGGAATGAAATGGAATGAAAGGGAGTTTATGGGCTTTCCTCTGACTCTTTTGTGTACAATTACATACGTGCACTAACTAAGACCAATTCTCAGCGGGATTCACTAATAGTGGTACTTTACCTACATATAGGTATATATGTAAATATCATCTATAAGGTATACCACATCACCTATATACCTGTATGTCTGTCTGCCTGTCTGTCTATGTTTAACGTAAACCATATGGCACTGTATGTACCTATACGAAAGTTACCTGGTACACATAACACCGGCACAGAGAGAGACTAGACATTTTGTACCACACATATTTGTGTGAGACTAGCAAATTGAAATACTCATAATGCAATGTAAATCCAAAGCTTTCTCTCCACACACACACAGACATTCACACAATACTTTTAGCAGACTTATTTGTTATACCATACCTACCTACCCCAGAAGAGAATCCTGTTTTCTGTTATATTACTTTATACTATGCATATTCCTTACTCGAAGTAAACCATTCAGTGTTTTTATAGTGTTGCATTTATTAGGCTGTGGTTATAAAGCTTTGAGGCAAGAGCAACACTATACCTACACACACACATAATATTATGCCGTATACAAAAGTACTCACTATTTTAGTATCACAATAGGCAGGTCTAAAATATATTGTGTGTTTTAATACATACAATATATACATATACAAAATTTACCATGTATTAGAGTGCCTACCTATATGTGATGCGGTCATACGACATGCATCTATAGAAGAGAGACCAGCACTACTGAAATAATATCACAGCAGTAGTAGTGAGGGAAAAAGGAGTATAATATAGAATGCAATGTATTTCCTCAGGCCCAGTGGCAATATAATATTATATTGTGCATACAATGTGGTGTATGTATTGTACGAAGAGAATCGACCGCTCGTGGGTGGGTTGATTGTCCAACGAAACTTAAAGGAAAGCTAAAACTCACGAGAGAGTGACTGAGTGAAAATAAAACCGAAGCGAAACTCTCTGCTTCTATGCTACTGCATGTATTCTATAGGGACTAAACCACGAAAATCTTTGCTGGCGAAATATACACGGGCGTGCATATTATTACTGTGTTAAGTGTGCGTATGTTATTGTGTACATTCACAGAGTTAGACTCGCGACCACCGAAAAAGCAATTAGAGAGCAGCGTGCTTTTAAACGATAGTTTGCATGACGATGATGAGAATGAAAATTGAAATCTAGGTGATTGATTGATTCGGCCTGTTGAGGCACCTGTTTCAATTCGTTAGCTGTTTCTCCCTTTGTAAGGGCAATAAAATAACACACACATAATATAACATTTATTCAATGCAATGCTATTACTACGTATGTAGTATTTTATTAGTAAGAGTTTTTCCGGTAAAAAGTGCACTCGGTCTCTCGCTGTGAACTTTTACGTTTTTGCCCTCCCGGCTGACCTACTAATACACTGTGGCATTATTATACACGCGTAGGTATACTCTGTCGTTCTCTTTTGTGTGTGCTGAGATGGTTTGGGAGATATCACAATAAGTTAAATGTTGAATTAATGTAATTCTAGCTAGCGTTTTCCTGTCTGTTTTCTGTGTGATGTTGTGAAATGAAGTGAGTGATTGACAGAAGGAAAGTTAACGTAAAGATAACATGTGAGTCTTGCGAGTAGCACGAAAGAAGGCAAAGTAAACACACAGAAAGAAGGAAAAGTGAATCTTCAAATCTCTGACACACGACTTTGTGTGTAACAATTCCATATAGGTTATAGCTATAGGTATATAAGGTACACATTTACTTTACATGTGCCTATATCTACTATACACTACACGTAACTTACACGACCACAGGACGACCGACCTCGTCGGAGTAGTAGGAATTGGATTTCATTTAAGTGAAAGCTTTTTGCTGACTCGTCTCAATTGCTAAAAAGCTGTGAATGTGAAATGCTCATTTCTCAGTTAAAGATTATTCCATTCTTATCCTAGGTAAGTAATGTGTAACTCAAGTGAAGAAAATCTCGTCAGATATATTTTTGTCCATGCCATAGATAGTAAGTTTCTGAGAACGGAGAAGAGAGAGAGAATAGCAATCGTCGAATCTCTTTTATGTTTTCAAGGAGCAGTCAAAGCAATTGTGCTCAAGATCACTAAAGTTCAGTAGACCTTCACTTGAGCTCTGCTCTGTGCTTAGTCGATTTGTGGCAGGACAGAACAGAACAGCCCATCAAATCTTTTCCAATTTAGGCCATCCTGGCTGAACTTAACTGAACTAGATTCACAAACCAGTACTGGCAATCCAGTCTTCCCGACGTTCCTTATTCCTCCTCTCTCGTATAATACTAACTCTTAACATCGAGACAAGTCAAGGCGATTCATGTCTCGTCGAGTTTTTCCGCAATGAAATCTTCTTTCGTTCCACTATCACAGTTTAGCTCTAAAGTCAAGCCAACTACTAAATACACAGCTGAGTTACATGTCTCGTACAACTTGTGTGGTTTTATATCTTTCACTCAGGATTCCATTTCCTACTAACCTCTAAAACTATACTCTAATCATGCAATGCCTATCTATAGTAATCATTTTATATTCTTATATAGGTATACCTTCATAATATGGCTGTCTTATACTTTCTCTCTCTGATTTCTTCACCATTACTATACTATAAGATGTGTTTAATCTTCCTTTCTTTTCGGTTCTAATGTTGTGATCGTTCTGGTAGTCAAGTAGTGAATGTATCAGCAGTATCTTATTGGCAGTTGTACAGGCATTACACAGTCTGTCTGCCTCAACCCTTTCAAATTATTTTCTCTGTTTTTCTACAATCTCTTTGTGTATATTATCATTAAGGTCGGCTGTAACTGATGTAATGTCATCCTACGTTAGCATAACGTGTAGATATACTTTTTTCCTTTGTTTTTTCTTTCTATAATGTTCTCTCGTTTAAAAACAGCCTCCTAATCTGCTCATCACCCAGTTTACATCAATTGCTGTATAGAATTTTTTCCTTTGCTTTTTATCCTCTTAAAATGCTGTATACAGTAGTAATGTCTGGTTATATTTCACTTGCACTTCTCGAGTAGAAGAGACACAATAAGTTATTTTTGCCATACCTTAAGAATTTTTTACTCACATTTTTCTCTATACCATAAGGTACTTAGAAGTACATAACGAGGTATGTAAAAAGAAAGGAAATGAACAGAGGTATACAACAGTATTAGCAAAGCACATTGCAAATGTAATGGCATATATTCTGTGTAGAAGAAAGCCATGAGAGTTCTATGCCAAGAGAGAGAGAGAGAGAGAGTCAGTTTCTTTCTTCTGTTCGACTCAAAACGATCGATTTATTCGTGAGCTAACTGAACTGAACGCAACTGACTCGAATAGTTGCCTTTTAGTAGTACTAGGACTACAAAGCACAATGCATGTGTAGGTATGTTATATATACACTCTCTCTGCACTACTTACTAATACGACTAATAGCACTGTGTGCTCCTGTATTATATATGTTTATGAAAGTATGTGTAGCCAAAAGACAGTCACAAGGAAGGAAGGCAAGGGTTAAACCGTATAAATGTATTCTTATTCAGCTGATTCGTATTCCTTTAGTAGTCCATTGCTATTATTCTGCGTATACATTCCATGCTATGCATCGACTGACTACATGACTATGTATATGTGACGGCATTTGTCTCTGTGTAAAAGAACCAGGGAGGATAGCTTTTAAACTAATGCAACGTAAGTGTTATAGTAAGAGAAAGTGAGAGCGCCAAAGCGAGGCAAGGCAAGACTAGGACTAGGCCATTGGTTTACTCAGTTTTTATTTCTTTTTCATGCAAGTACAACAGCTACACGTATGTTACGACAGGATTGTGTCGTATCTCTCTTCTAGGAGTCACAGAGAGTAGAGTAGTAGTGATGCCCGTCGTATCGTATTCCTGTGTATTTCATTCTTTGCTATTCTTCCTATACTACACATGCACTACATTGTTGTACTCTCGTTACTTTACACATGCACATACCAGAGGAGTACTCCATACTGTGAAGGAATTTTACTAGAAGCTGCTAATACGGCAATTTATATATATATGGTTATAGTAGTGGTATACCTATACCATGGTGAAGCTAATGTAAAAATATTATACTTGTACGTAGGAGTAGGAGGAGTGTGCTACTATTTCCTTGTTCGTGTTACTGTGCACTCTGAGAGTGGAATTTTCTTTATACTCCTCTGTTTGTCTCTCTGTAGGTATTCTACTGTCTGTATCTATTTAACAGTGCATTCTTGTTCCGTTTCTGTACGATTTTCTTGTTTTGGCATTCTATTATAATGCTCCAATGTATTCTTTCTTATAAGTAATGTGTTTATACAACACAGAGAGTTCTAGGAGGAGTAGGCCAGGAGGAATTCTGTCTGTGGCAGAACAACTGCTACTACTGCTGGACAGGATGGACATAACACAAACACATTCCGTGTGTGTTTGTGTGTAGCTTTTACCATTTAGTTAGTTTAGCCAGAAACTGGAGCAAGCAAACCAAAATAAGTTGATTCTATACTATAATTCTATAATAAGGAAAGGATGATGATAGGAAATATATAAGGTAGTGCAGTGTGCACGCGGAGAAAGTCTCATGGCATGTCTGACCAGTAGTAGTAAATGCCATAGAGTTATATATTTAGGTAGTAGAGTCTCTCCTCTGGTAAACGCAGCAGACCGGCCGGAAGCCGTTGCTTTGCACAAAAAGCCAACTACTATATACTGCTACTGCTAAGCCTTGAAGAACTGCAAACAGAATCGAACGGAAGATCTGACATGTTATGGATTTAATATTATTGCCGCTCCTATTGCCTCCTGCCATTACTTTAACGAGCCTTGTGTGTCTGCAGTTGAAGCGTTAGGATAAATAATAAATAGAAATATACCTATAGCAGGAGTATACCCTCCGAATCTGGAAACAAATATACAGAGTGCCATCATTTTGTCTACAGTTGTAACAAGTGCACACAAAGAAGAAAGAAAGGTAAAAGTATCTTTTTCTACTATATATTATAGTACAGGAGCAAATACAGTGCATTCTATTATAAAGAGACATAATATAAAACATTGAAGTGTCTTGTGTACATGAAACTGTTTTGCACTCTATGCAATGCACTGCGACTATCTGTGTAAGTGTGTGTCTGTCTGTTGGTGAAAACTGAAAAACACGCTTAGGCAAGTTTCTTCTACTCTGGTTCACTTTTACCATTGCAGAAAAGTAAGTCCGACTTATTGTGTTTGTGCAGTAAGACTGAAATTGCATTAGACAGCAGGCAACGTGGCTTAAGCAGTATATAAGGTGAACGAAGACTTACATGGAAAACATAAAGATACATATAGGTACGCATATACAATAATACGACATAAAGAAACTATTGCTTTCTCCAGGTAGATAGATACCTTAAGGTGTGTGTGTGTTGCATAACATGTTCTAGGATTTAATATATAGACTTTTAGACTGTACCTACAATAGCGGGGACAAACTACGAAAAATAATATATGAAAAGACAGTAGTGAAGTTGAATGGACTTAGTTTTAAATTTGTATGTTATACCAGGGCTAGTATATAGTATGCTACTTGGTAATTCTGTGTGAACCTTTTACGTTGGCACATTTATGTAAAATACATAAGATTCTACATACCTACAAGCATGTGTACATTCTATGAGCTACATTTCGTTTTCATTTCCTTGTTTGGCATTTCAGACTTCTGCGTATGTAGCAGCTCTGCCCAAGGTGGATTCAAGACTACAAGACTGTTCTAGTAGCTTGACTTGAGTTATTTTTGCTTTTCTCTGTGTATAGAACCAGATAGAACTGACGGTGAGTTGACTTATTTCTCACAACTTGCCTGCAAGACACTTTTTAGTAATATTATCCAGACGATTCTTCTCTATACTGTTTGCTTTCGGGTTTCTCTTGTTTTTAATATGGAAGGATGCCTGTTAAGCAGAAAAACTTTGTTTGCCCATGCTGTAGGTGCAGTTCAACATTCATATAAGCGAAATAAGTTTGTGTGGAAATGTAACAGCGAAATAATAATAACGAGAAATGAAATTGGGTGGGATAAACAACAGTAAAATGTAATTAGCTGAAATGTAAGTGAAATTTACAGTAGGTATAGTACACAGGATTGTGCAAGACCTTTCGTAATTATAAAGCTAGACGCAATATCAAGAGAGAGAGAGTAGACTTTACAGTAGGTAGGTATAGGTAGGTACTTGTATAAAATATGTACTATGGTAATGTCTGTGTGTCTTGTCAAATGTGTTTTTCTCTGTTTGTTGTACAAATAGCCTCCAGCTGTGTATTACATTACAAAGTGAATTTGAAATGTGCTTGTGTAATTTCCCTAAATGGGTTAATGATGCAGTATAAGTTCTTCTTCTGTAATGCAACGTGAATGTTAATGAAAATTGCCTGTTGAGCAACGAAATGTTAATTTCTAATTTCTATTCAATTTGCATGTTTTGTTGATTCTCATTCCAGGCTGTAGGCAAGGTAGTGCCCATATAATTACATTGTACAGTGTCGTAGGCGACTTATTCAAATTGCCTATATACATAAGCCACTTTTGTACGTATATGCTTACCTAATTCTGTGTAGTGTATATCTATACAGAGTATTTATACATCCTTTATATATTCTGCGTCATTGTATTGACTAGTGAAGATGTTTACAGTCAGTTACTTTGACAATCGTCAGCTACGCAGCAGAAAAGCATTCACAGAGATTTATTTCTGTCATGAAAACTACAGGGAAGGTTACAGGAGTATCGTCAGCACTAAGGAAAAAATTAAGCGTATTGTTCGCTTCGTTGGATCAGACTTGACTTGACCTGTCGTTTTCCCGTAGCACTTGCTGCGAAAGGGAAAATAAAAGACAAGTCACTAAACACAAAGGAATACTTAGAATACATTATCATTATACTTCTATACTAACTATACTTATATAAACAAGGAAGAACGTAGTATTGTAATAAATGAAGCTGATTCTTATACACATGAAGTTAGTATTTAATGGGTATACATATAAGATAATTTAATAGGGAAAGGTTGTATTATACAGATAGTTTTGCTGGTTTCTCCCTTTAAGTTGAAGCAGGGTAAGTATAAGTTAAAGCAATATTAAAAAATTCTATCCAATTCATGGGCTATTATTCTTTTCAAGTTTTGAAAGCAGTGCTAATGAAGACGCTCTGCTGCTTTCGTTCACTACCATTTCTTTCGCATAATGAATATAAGAAAAGTCCCGGAGACACATTGTGAGTGAGGGGGTATATTAACTAAGTAAGTAAGAGTCGTACTGATAAATGGTATAAAACTGTGTTGTTACACAAATTACACCTATTGTGTCTTATTTGTATGCTCAAGATGCTAGACATAGATTATTTCGCTTGTACGAAGCCCCTACACATCGGGTGTCACGTACATACGTATATCATATAGTAAAACCTTAAACCTCTGTATGTATATGTGTATATAGGAGCAGTATGCATAAAGCACACTGCTGTCAATTTAATTTATAATAGAAAAAGCCATGACATTATATTACAGCATATTTATAGGAATCTTCCATCCATTCATTCATATAAATCCATTATCTGATTGGAAAAGTCTATACACATAATATTACTTACCTATAGTATATGCAACTTTACATTGCTATTGCTAGTATTGATATAAGTACACATCACACATATAAGATACTGTGTACATATCTGCACCTATAAAAATAAAAATGCTAGTATGGCATTTTATAGTAGTATGTCAGAAAGTAGGCTTGGTAAATTATATTTGTACAGTCTCTCTGTCCATATAAAAATTCACGTGGTATATATCCTCTAAGATCCCAAGATATTATATAGTAACATTGTGACATAGTAAGATCCTAAATTTGCTTCATTCAGGTGTCAGGTGTGTGGACTATGTGTAGGAAGGCTCTAGATGATTACTTGTGCGTTACCTACCTGCTCCTTCATGTAATGGTACTAATTATACCATGGTATTTCAAGATATTGTACCTATAAAGTAGTTTCCTTGTGGTATATATTAAGGAAAAGAGATTTGTACTGTATAGGAAGAAACATACATTACCAAATTTATATGCGAATATAGTTTAACCCGTATTCGGGCTATGCGGGACAAAATGGAGTAAATGAGTCTGATTGCCTGAAAGGCTACACGAGAGAAGACTAGGAAAAGGAAGGGTAAGTTGGAAAATAAAGTGCGCTCCATTTCTCTCAGATAAACTTAAGGATAAGAGTAAAATGCAAATCGAATCAATTCACTAGACATAAAACATCCACAAGATACAAGATAAGGAGTGTGAAATATTGCCGAGGAGATAAATCAATGGTCTCTCGGCATGCTCGAATGCGATTACAGACTCTGCTGTGTTATTATTGCATTGTAGTATGGAACTACTACACAGGAGTTCCTTATTCTTCTATATAGGAAAAGGTGTACTAGGAAAGGTAAAGAAAGTTTAAGGTATACTAGAGCTAGTAGTAGCCTTCTTATTGTAACAACAACATTATATTACTTGAGGAAAGCTACAGCTTTTACAATACAGTGTGAATGTTATGTAAGTATTTGCAGTACATACAATAATACTATTAGTATTATATTGTTATATAACTTGTTCGTTTTACCAAGGGATATATAAGATAAGTACTCTGAACACTTAACGTAATATGTATATAGGATATGTTTTTGAACGTAATATTTTACTCGTATAGAGTGAAACTAAACTACTATAGGAATAGCGGGAGAAACACGGATCCCTGATAGTTACGTAAGTAGAAAAGGAAACTCGTGTGTAATATTATAGTTCGGGAGTGATGTGAGTGCGAGGCACTCGACAGCAATTCCTGTTTGAATTCTCCTATTTCTTTCCTTCTTTCATACATTTTAGCCTTTGTGGATATTTGGTATGGAAAATGGGTTTGACATGGATTTGTAGTGCATGTATGACTCTACTAGGATGGCTATTGCATTCACACAGAGTGTTGCTCTGTGTAAATTTGAGATAAAAAGGTCCTTTGTTTTCCGTTAGCTTGAATTCCCTTTATTTTAGAATTTGCGAGCTTTCTGACATGTTATACGGCTTGGTTACTTTACTACACACCTACCTATATTATTACTTTCTCTCTGCTTCTTCCACAGTCTCTACACAAAACTATTTTCCACATAGAAATACTACTCACATGGTCTATAGTACTAACCCAAGTTAGAAAAACTCATTTCCTTTGTGTTTGTACTTTTTGTGCTGAATTTTCTCTTCCAGAGTATTTTTACTTTTTACCCACATAAAAATATCAATGCGTGGTAGTTCTTTACTCGCATTCTCTCATTGTTTTTTTGTACACCTATTTAAAACTGTAAAATAAAGTTTACTAGTAATTTAACAGGCTTAACATACCTGTACCACAAAAGAAGAATCATTTATTTAAGTTGTAGTTTTTTTACCTTTTTGGAATTTAAGAGAAAATTACCTTTCGTGGATCCATTTGCCTCATCTCTTCATTATTCGTATACAAATAAGTTGTGTAGATGTATATCTTTTCGGGAAATACTTCAAAGAGAAATTGTATGTGTCTTTATGGCCATAATATTTGTTGAAGGGTTATTAATTACATTTTATTTAAGGGGAGAGAGAGAGAGAGGTAATTAATTAATTACACTAAATGCTTCACATAGAATTCCTTCAGAAGTTTTAGGCGATTGTGATGACTATGTGCTTTGTAGAAAGTGTTTGAGACAAACTGAAGTGAGAGCACACAATAATAATGGTTGTTGGACTGGGCGCAAGAAAATATACAGCAAGTCAATGAAGCTGAAGCTGACAGAAAATTAATAGCAGCACGTTTCATTTAGGAAGAACAGAGTTTCCGATTAGCCATGCTCTGTGTTTCTCCTCGCTCTCACAGAGACTATGATTCTCTTTAGTGTTTCTCTCTGTCCTCCTTTCCGCTTCAAGTTATATCCAGTTGTTTTGGTTTGTTTTGTTCAATTCATCTCTCTGTCTGTATTACCACTGTATAAAATACATTCTCATCCCTTTCCCACGTACTTGTTAGCTCTCTACATGCAGTAATACTAATAATACCTAAGGAAATCGCTTTATTACATTACGGATGAGTATAGCACGCACTGTCTATTTATATTTCTATATATTAAACTAAGTACGTATATACAAGGAAAATCTTGCCTATATACCATGTAGGTATATTAAAATATTATTTTAAACAATGCATTGTATATTATCTGTAGTGCCTATATAGTAGAAGTATATAGAAGCTTAATAGGTTACCACACACAATAATACATAGATAATAGAGGCGAGTGAAGTTTTAGCAGCCGAAATGATTCTTTACCGTGGAATAAATACAAAGATCCTTTTTGGACTTCAAAGAAAAGTTTGTTGTTGTTAAGAGCGGTTGACTCTTGTATAAGTCAAGGTTTCTACAGAAATGTTTCTTGTTCGCCACGGATGGTCGGTATGGATGGACGGATAGAAGAAAAGACAAGACAGTCTTTGGTTAGTACATACTGGAAATGCTACAACAGTACATTTCTTGTTGATTCCTTGACGTGAGACTACAAGTCAAGTCAAAGTGAAACGGAGCAAAGCTGAGAGAGAGAAACAAGTAAGCAAGCAAAGATTGGCTCGATTGTACTATTCCGTGCTTGCACTATAATCTGGTGTCGGAGATTGAGTGAAGTGTCAAGGAGAACAAAAGGGAAACTTGTACTTTTGTTGTTCTCGTCAGTCCTATCGTGCTCTATTACATTATGTTATGTAATGTGATGTTCTGTAGTGCAAGGGTAGCAGGAGTAGGAGTCACTGAGTTAGTTATGTCTTTGCACACAGAGTACTGTCTTTCCTCTATTGTATTTCTGGCATGTGCGATGCTCATCCTTTTGCTTAGCTTGTATATACTATACATATAGGAATTCCACGTTCATTGTATTTATATCAGTGTAATAGTACCAGTATTACCTACAACCCGCAATAATAATGATGACGATGATGATGATGATGAGGGGTTTGTGTTTTCTTTCGGTTGTTTTCTTCTCTTTATTTTATACGACATGATCTTTTAGTGTTCATTTGCTCGAGTCACTGAAGTGCGGGCAAAAATGGGCAGGATGTTCTTTTCCTTAGTTCTTTTGCAGGATATCAGTTTCAGTTAGGAGGAGGATGTGCCATCACATTCACACTTTGATTTTTAGACAGTTCCAGCTAAGAATAGTGCCGAAAAGCACAATTTCGTTGTGATGCAAGTAAAGAATTTGTAAAACCTCCATTTAGATACATTACACAATTATATTTCAAGAAAGTACTCATTCACACTATATTTTCAAAAAGTATGTGTATGTACGTGTTGGTATATTAGGAGTTATTAATTTATTGATATTGTAATATTTTTCTTAATATTTTTTTTTCATGACAGAACAAAGTTTACTGTAACCTACAAGTTAACTTAATATGATTTTGTTGTTATTACGAAGAAATAAGTAATTGGAACTATTGTATTTTTATTCTCCGTCTAGAATGAGATTGCCTAACAAACACAGTAAAATGCATCAACGTGAACCTAAATACTATATAGCAAACGATTAATTTCGGGTTGTGGTTAATTAATGGTTTTGGAAATAATTGTTTTGAAAATGGGTGAATGAGGAACAACTATGTTAAAATTGATAAGAAAGAGAGGAGATTTAGATTTGAGAATTGGGTGGGAGGCTGCTGCTGCCAGTTAGTATTGTAATACAGATCACATTTGATTTACAATAAGAGTGATGCTTTGAAAATTAATAATCAATTTTCATCTTTCTTCCTCATCCTTTATGTAAATACATAAGTACACCATAACTCTGTGTTATGTCGAATCAAACCACGGAAAAAACAAATCCACAGGGCAAAGTTTACGAGGAAGAAATTACACAGCAGTTGAATATCAATGCAGACGGTGCTCTTTGTTTCTCGTTAAGTAGGGATCATATAACCGCCCTTGCAGGTTGTAAACTCTTCTCTCGCTCTCTCTCTCGATGTCTCGCTCCGTTTCTGTGTAAAAAGAAACCGAAGATGTTTTCTTTCGCTTGTGTTGGTGTTAGTGGGTAGTAAACGATTTCATGTGTCTTATACGCTTCTCTCTGTCTCTCTCTTAAGATTCAACCTTTTTACTATATAATGCACACGTACTCCTGTATGTATATAGGTACTCTTTTCTTTACTATTTTCATTTAGTGTGTACATATCTCTCTATATATAGTTCTAATTTCATTCTATATACATATCATATGATATAATGCAGCCAAAGTGTGTAGATGTAAAAGAACTTCCTTTATTGTAGGCAATAATAGAACTGTTGTACACATAGTCATCCTCCTTGGTAGAATGCAGTGTGTATCTTCTCCTATTACGCCGAAATTGCTACGAGGAGCACAAAAAACATCTTTGAAATCAAAACATCTGTAGCAATTTGGTTTTTATGATGGGCTATTATTATGATTATTACTAATCTTAATGCTATGCTTGTCTATTGTCTATGTCAGCTTTTTATATTTTCCCCATCCATCAGATCAGGTTAATTTAACTTACCCCGTATATAGGAGACCATTACTAAATATATTGCAGTAGTGCTGCCATGTGTTTCCTTACAAGTATAAAACTGTCAGACACAACAATACTAAACTTTGTAACATCACACAGGTAACAGGTAACTACCTAAATAATAGTTTGAACATGCCTTCTTTACTTTTAGCCTTGTTGCTTTACTTTTGTTTACCAAATTTCCTACTTCCATCACTTGGACTGCAATTCTCTCTGACTCTGATTCTATCTCCTGTAAAAGCAAAACTCTGTGCGTGAACTATAAACTATAAATAGAACCACCAGCTAGTATAGTATTCTGCATTATTGGTGTTCATTTGTGTACCTATTACGTATTCAGAGTGTATCGTGGATTTCATTCACATCTTGCGTACTTTAGAAGATCCAATGATAATATTCACAGCAAACGAGACGGAGTACATGACTTTAGTTGTTAAGTGCTACAATCAGTAGACCTATATATCATATTAACCATATAGCAAGCCTATATTACAATATATATTATATATATACCTCATAGTATTATATATACTATAGCTAAAAGTGTAAATGATAATAGTTGTACATAGGGCGACAGACAAAATGGAGCGAGCTGGAAGTAGTTGGTGTTGTTTCTAGCAAGGAAGAATCGTGTGTATTGTTTAGTTTAGGAAAATGAGCGAGAGAGACCGGAATTTCCCTTCAAATTAACCATGGCATTAGGTAGACATCCTTCAATTACGATCAGTGTTATCAGAACCAACTGCATGTTCCCGGAGGTTTTATAGTCTGTAATTTGAGTTGGTGATCGGGTGATAAGAATCTAGCACATCGAATAGACTCAACTACTACTACTGCTCTTCCTGGAGACTGTGAGACTCACACAGACACTATACCAAACATAATTCCCTACTCTTTACTAGTTCATCACACGAGCGAAGCTCATTTTCTCTGTAAAGCTTCAATCATTTCCCTATACTACTTTGTACATCGGTGCTATCACTGCATTTCCCTGTTTCGTTTTGTAGTTTCCTTCGGCTTGCTCCAATTTTAACTTATTACGGACTATGGACAAGCTAAATGTATCAGGAGTAAAGTTGTTGTGTTGGGCAATTGTACTCTGGTCTGCGGTGTGGTCCCTTGTTATACCTACACGAACGAATTGGACGTATCTGTAGTAATGATTTGATTTTTCTTACATTTAGTAAAAACTCAGACTGTTTACGGAATATGTTATCTTGCTGCTGGACACTGCTGTGAGTCGGAGTTAAACGCATGGGATTGGAAATAGAGATTACATTGCGTGCACTTAATAGCCAGAACGAGCGGAATGAGAAAGGATTGAATGAGATTGAACGGCAGGTTATGCTTTTAATTTAAGGGACACGTACTACGATAAGATACAAAGTACTGCAGATGGAATTAGCTTTAGGATCAAATGTTATTATGAGTGTATAGTATGTAAATTCCGCCTGCACATTTGAGTCTGGCTTGATCATTTTGTTAAAATAATTTTTTTTAGATAAATGGAGGATTTCAAATTTTGCTAGAGTCAAATCGTTCTGCAAGAGTCAATTAGAATTATGGTAAACGCAATTATTGGGAATTGTACAAGAAAATAATTTTGTGTGTTTTACGTTCTAGGAGAGAAATCTAATTAGGGGAATTACATTTTATGAAACAAAAATGCAGATATGATTGTGCCCAATTCAGGCTGTTTCATATCCTTAGGAAATTTTGGCCACTTACTAGTCTTACTATTATACTAGCAACAAGAAGCTTTAGCTATGATGACAAATTTGTCAACCGTAACCATTAAGGCTGGGCTTATAGTCGCACAATGCCCCGTTCCGGTCCATACCCGTCCTATGTATTCTGCGTCTCCGCCTACAGGCCACAGTTTTCGGCCGATTTCTTTCAAATTTTTATAAA
>JABASD010000933.1:0-52856 GCA_019776165.1 Pogonognathellus flavescens | reverse complement strand
TTTGGTACTAAATATATATTTTTACTACCCCTGGGGGGCGACTAATTTGGAATCTTGAGGTGATAAGCCTAGCCTTAAGAGTAACAACATAATAACATCCCATCCCAAGCAAAAAAGATTGACATACCGCTTGAAAATGATTTTTCTGACAAGTGTCCATGGCCATTTTGGACATTTTATGTTCCATTGTGGTGTTTGTGTATATTTGCGGTGCGCAGCGTAGAAAAGAAGGAACTGTTGACTGAGAGAAAACTGTTTAGTAGAAAGGCTTGATGTGTGCGCACTACGTACTTGGAAAACGGGTTATTCTGAACGGGTAACTCTGTTGATGGTGCAATGGTCATTTGACGGGACGGTTTTGACGGTTAATACTGGAATTGATTGTGAGACTGGGAATGTTTGGTGCTAGAGATCATAAAGTGGAGAATGAAGTGGCTGTAAGTGGAGGAGAGATGCAGAAGAAATGTTGACTTGAGACGGTGACTGTATTGATGAGAAGGATGGAGCAAGATGCTGAACAAGAACAGAACCAGTCCCATCACATCTTTCCATCACCAACAACTAACAACACTTTTTTCTCCTGAGCTTAGCTAACTGTAATGTAATGTAAAATGTGCTGTTGAGAATAATGTTGAGAATAATGAGAATAGAAATGTGAGCCACATCATGTGCTCCGCCACCTCTATATACAAACTCCACATCCTACAGTCATCTCATGTCCATGCCACAGCGTTTCTTGCCATGTAAATGTGTGCATTGATTAATGCAAGTTGTGCAAGTAGGTATGTGCAGAGAGTAGGGCTATGTCAACGACACTCCTTGCAAAAATACTCCCAACAAAAACAATTCGTGTGCACAGAACACATCAGACGCAGAAAGACCCCTAAAAAAGAGTCATGACATTTTCAGCTGATTAGAAGAACGTGATATTGCAAAAATAAAACCAAAACGCCTGCACCTTGCAAAGACAAAACATTTTGCTATCATTATCGTGCGTAGATTACCACCGTCGATCTGATCTTATGCGATTACTAATGTCTGTACAGGGTTCTCTCTTGTCTCCATCTTCTTGGCTTTTTCATACGAATCATTTTTTTCCTTCGTGCAACTATCAAATTGCATATAATATGAAGATACTCCAAAATGAATTTTAGAACTGAGTAATCGCACCGGCTACCGGCACGGGCTGTTATTATAAATGGGTCGACTCATAGCACGTATGGTAAATTGCGGGTAATTTATGGGAAAAGACAATTCGTGGCATGATAATTAACAGCAAAAATGTTAAGAAAAAAAAGAACACATAATAGCATGGAAATTCAAAGCAGGTGTACAGGTTTTAGTAGTAACATATATTTTCCAAGAACTGGGAAGGGAGAATCTGTGATGATTTTTTAATCATTCCAGTGCATACATGTTTCAATTCCTTGAATCATTGTTTGACATTTGAAGGCAAAACGGACGAAAGAGCCCGAATATTATCTCCTGTCCCCTGCGGATTGTGCATGTTTTCGAAGTAAAGATTGGAGTTAAGTTTGAGAAATTGTTGGGGACCCTGTAGTGAGTTGTTGTTGACGGTGTACTATGGGAGAGTTTGTTTTGTGTGGTGGGCAAAGTGGAGGCAATGTGTTGGTTGTGTTGGTTTGCGAGTGCCGCAATGGTTGAGGAATATTATTGCTATTGCATCAAATGTGATTTCGTTACTCGCTGAACACTTTTCTTCCTCGTCTTGCTACATCCTCATCTGCTGTGAAGAAACAGTTAAAGATGAATGAAACCAACAGACCCCACCAGCCATCCATTATCCAAGAACAACTGTACATTCTCTGCATTCTCCCATTCTATTTCTACTTCTTCCTTCACTCTCAACACTCTCAAGTCCAGGCTATACGAAAGTGTGTGCAAGGAGCACAACCCTTGCTCAATTAATAACTGTATGGCTCTATCTACATAATACACTTCGTTAAAGTATAATGACTGTATCTCCATACAATGTTGTGTCCTTAGTGGTCAATACACCAAACAGCCTCACAACACAAAACTGCACAAGAGCAACATGAAAAAGAACAAGAAGAAGCAAATAAGAATGAAGGTATTGCAACAGAGTGCAGATTGAAAGAAAAACAAAAACAAGTCTACTTTACTTTGGGGTTATTCAATGATTAGAGATCACAGCTTCGGTGTCACAGCAATTGCAATCTCCTCAATCCACACCATCCAACTTCTTCTCCTTCTTGCAACTCATTCTCCATTTATACAATGTCAATGTTTTCATCTTCTACAACCACCAATTACTTCATTGCAGCCACAGTCATTTACGCTCTCTTGCATCGTGCACAATCGCAAGTACAAGAAATCACAAAATTAAGAAATCACTTTGACTTCAAATTATTAAGACCGAACATTTCAGATCTTCATGCGTCATTTATAATTCATAACTGCTAATTATTTTAAGTCATAGTTTGCATTTTGGATTTGGAAGTTACAAATGAAATTGGAATCAGCAAACGAATTTTGAAATTGTAAGAATGAAAAAGGTGTAATATATGTGCAAGGGCGTATGAAGGATTGAAACCTGGGGAGAGCTCTATACAAGCTAACTTAAGCATAATAGCCACAAAAATTAGATAGAAATAAAAAATTGAGTCAGTAATGCAATTACAAATTAAAATTTATGGTGAAAAGTTTTATGATCTACGTGGTAATTGAAATTGAAGTACTTGAAGTTTGTTTGTCTTACTGACAATTAGGTGAAGTAGGAAGTAGTGCACCATGCACATGCAGCTGCAGCATATTTATTGTAAAACATTCATTCGTTAATTTGTACAGTATTAACAGGTTCTGGTTCTACAGTATGAATATAAATACACAGATAGTTAATTAATTAGTAAATATTTATGAAAGCAATGATTTCCTGCCTAAAATACTTATATTATACCAAAAGATTATAATATTTATAAAATCTCTTTCATTATTTAATCATTCATTTATTAATCATGCGTACCCAGCATTTCTGTTTGGGAGGCAACCACATAATAAAGTGGCATTGGGGGGGGGGGTGGCACCGCAATAAACTCCAAAATAAAGGGTTAATGCGACTTGATTGTAGCGGCGTATCTATAGGGTTCAAATCTGGAGGGGGTACTTATTTATAGTTATATAAATACTTATTTCCGGCCTTCGGCAGCTTAGTTCATAGTTCATTTATTTCTAGTGCAACAAATTCAGTACATCTTCTAATTTCTTCGGCATCGGTAGTGGGAGTAGTGCTGTACGTAACGTAGTAAATGTAGATTACATACAAGTCCTTGTCTGACTTTAACTGTGATAAATCTACCTTATGCCTATTTTTGAATATTAATCGTATTATGTAATATGTATGTATTCCGCAGGGGTAGGAACCGCATCTCCGATTTGAATGAGAAGTGTAAAAGTACGGGTAAAGTTTTCACAAACCCAGACGTAAATAAAAAAAAATGGTAAAAAATGAATGCGAATTCTGAAATGCATTTTGAAGGAGAAGAAAGAAAACTGTCATTAAGTGATTATTGCCCATGCCATTCCGGAGACACCCGGAGCTGGAACATCGGAAATTACCTATATTTTTATCTTCATTTCGGTTTGTTGTGTAACACCATGCATGCGCCACAATATATGTAATGTGATGTGAATTATGTGAGTGCATGTGCATGTGCGCCTATGAAACATTGATGTAAGACACATGCATGCTTTCATAATATTACTTCAATTCAAGTCTTGTTGTTTGTACAAGTGTGAGTTTGAACTGAAGTGTGTAAGTTGAATAGTCTGAAGAATATTTTCTTATTGAGCTGTGTTGGTTTGCATTTTGTATTATTTAATAGCGAACAGGTTATTTATATATTGGAAGGAACAATTAGTAATTAATGAAACCGTAACGGAGTTTTAGTCGGGAAGTAAAGTAAAATTTCAAGTGTAAAGAAAACCAAGTCACGAAGAGCGGAAATTGACTACAATTTCCCTGAAAGAACAATCGGATGTTGGAACAATCAGAATAGCCGTCGCAATAAAAATGTAAGCAATTGGCACAATTGTTTGTTGGCGATGGTGGAAGGCAGGACTCGCAGAACTGCGGGGGTGAGCTTCGTTGTGTACATTAATTCAACCAGGTGAGGCAACGCATTTAATTGCAGAACATTTTTAGACACACATAAATTGTAAATAAACACATCACTTCCTCCATCCTACTTTAACACACATTTTATTAATCCGCTACGCTTAGTCTTTTTCTTATATAGTACGTAATTAGTAATTAAACAGATCCTTAAATATATCATTAAATATACCATTAAATATTCTACCAGTAACACATTAACACATAATTCAGTTGCATTCACATTTCTTTATAACAATTAGTAGAGATAGTTGAAACTATTCTAACCTCAGGGTCAAACAACAGGGACAAGAGTGGTGCATGGTGAACAAGTGACGTACACATTGAAAGGCACGACAGGAATAATAAACGTTAAAGTTAAATACGTAGTATTAGTTGTTAGCGTCAAAATAGAGAAGGACTCGGCACATTTTTACAAGGAATTGTCTTTTCATATGAAACTGAGATGATGATTGGGAAAATGTTTGAAGAGGTACATGGCTTCATTATATTTCTATATTATGTCATTTCCATTTGTGGATGCAAAAATGCAAATGCTGAACATATTATGATGGTTTCTAGAAATTAAGTGAGCTTGGATTGGACGTTGGTGTTTGCGGTTAATTTTTTTAGTAACTTTTGGTATGTTTAAAAAAGCGTAGGAGTTATAGTTATGTACACACAATAATGTTCAGCATAATATTATTATGGTGAGACTTTAGCATTGAAATTGCATAGAATAATATTGCAGACTTGTATAGAACGGGTAAGCTCCTTATAGGCATTTGTAAGGAAGAATGTATAAGGAGAGACTGTGAGAGAAGGGGGTGAATGTACAAGAATTGGCAATAACATTCGCCCGAAGGGATGAGCGTAAGACGCAGCATTGCACCCCTCAAGTGGAGTGAGTGGAGTACCTATGTTGAATAACACAGCAGAGTGAGGCAGAAGAGGCTACAGGTGTAATACTAAGAACTAGAAATACAAAATAAGGTAACGTCTTGAACTGGGAGTCGTAAAAAAGTGAAAAAATCAAGGACTATCTCTGATCCAATCTATGACTGAATCTTCCCACACTACTTCTCTTTTTAGTTTTATTTTATGCCAATTCTAATCAACATTTCTTCTACATTTCCCCACAGACAAGTCGACATGAAGGTCTTCATTCTCCTTCTCTGCTCCGCCGTCCTTCTCGTAAGTTCAAAACATTCTTTTTCAATCACATTCGACATTTCTTCCCAAATTCTTTCTCATTTCTGAATTCAATTTTTGTTTGGTCCTTGGCACATTGGGGGTTTTAGGTCCAGTGCGAGTTGGACGAGAGGAAATCCATCGTTTACGATAAGAAGACTCCAGATGTTTTCTATTGTCCCATTAACCATCACGAAAGTAAGTTCCGCCATACTTTCTTTACATTCACTACGCCTATTCTCCGATTTCAAAGAGAGTCTGGTTATTTTATTTTTAAACTGAAAATAACGGAAGAAATTATGTGAAGAATGTATTACAAAACATTTTAGATATTGATGAGATGTTGGTAAGAAGTCGGCCCCTGCACAAATTGTGCGAGTACAACGGGGAGGCGCTGCCTGAAGGCTACAAATCTGACTGCTACGGAGATGTGGATGAGTCTCCCTTTGCTTGCAAAGAGAAGAGAAGGATCATGGTGAGTTCCTCAATTCTTTCAACATTCCTCTCCATTTCCATTCTTCACCAAATTAGCACATCATTTGGCACGTCCAATTCTAACTCCCATAAACATCACCTAACTATTAACATTAATACCGCAACAGAGATCTCACAAATGTGTTTCGCAATTTCAAAATTCTTCCACAATACAAAATGTAGAAAATGAAAAAGTGAAAGAAATTTGAAAAACAATGAGAAATTGATGTAAAATTAAATGATGAGTGAGAAGGAAATTATTTTCCAGATCGTACCGATTTTAGATCTTGAATTCATATTGCTGTAATATATCTTTTTTATATTTTAGCAGCCTTTTACTTTTAAATACTCATTCTGAAACACTTCCGGGTCCGAAATGAAATTCTGTGATTTGTATTTTTATATTTATATTAACTATGTCTCGGGGCGGAATTCAGAAAACTCGTTAGTTTTAATCGACATTTTCAGCTTAAAATTAATTATTTTTATGCCAAGTTATAGAAACAAAATGGGTGTATATAGTTTTCAGTGGGAACAGGCACGCACCCAGGATTGAAAGTTGGGGGGAGTGCACAGCAAGAAAAAATAAGATAGCATTTCTTTTTATTGCGAATTGAGGCTTCGGGTTTTAAAATAAATTCTGAGGGTACACGTGCACTCCCCCACCTGGCTGGGTACGTGCGTGAATGGTACGAATGAAACAAGTTTTATTTTGCGAAATTTAAAACGTTGTTGCAACCGCGAGAATTATTCGTCCAATTCCTCTTTGCTTTCCCAACCTGTCCTTGTGTCCTTGTGTCAGTGTCCTTTCACATTTCACAAATGTCCCACTTTTTTCATTTTGTCGAAGCAAAAAATTATGCGTCTAAAGCGAAGCGATTTTTTTAGAAAATTCCTAACTTATCTAAATAAAAATGAAATAATTGATCAAAAATGTGATCTACAATTCTGGAAGTGGTTTATAGTAAATATTAGTGTGTAAATACATGTATGCAACCTATTGAAGGAGTTATAAATGAACGTGTTGGTTTTGTTTAATTGTTTAAATTGCAAATATAAAGTATTTAATTATATTACTACTTAATATTTAATACTAAACAATTTAGTAGACAATTAAACATCCGAAATGCCAGAAAGAATTTTTGAATTGTTTCTGGAGATTTGAGAAGGATTGTTTTAATTTATTATTAACTCCTCATCTCATCACTCCTTTAATTGGTTGCATTATAATATATTGCATGTTTTACATCTTCAATTCAATGTATTATAATATTTATATAATTATATAAAACAACAGTACTTAATTCTTCGATGATTTATTGATTGCAAAAAATATCTCGTAATCACATTTAAACACTAATTAATGAAATTAAAATCACAATTAATGGTTGGTAAATGAAGTAGCTTCGGAGAAAGGGAAAATTGAATACGTACAACAGAACACTGATAATAATATGGAATGGAACACATTGGAATAATATTTAATAATAATAATAATAATAATACAATAATAACACGGCGGAAATTAATAAATGGATTTACTAATAAAAAGACTAACGGAATTTACAGAAACGGCGCTTAGACGACTCACCCGCGGGGAAACACTAAAATAAACACGACACATATCTCACCACACACCGTCTTGAACGTCACACGCTCATCTCACGTGCGAAACATTTTATCAATGCAGAAAAGGAGGTACCCCCCAGGAATGGAAGTTCTTCTTAAATACGAAAGTATTCCTCGCTGGAAACGCGCCGAAATGTGGAATAAATGAAAGCTCCAAAAAAATGTGAACTAGATTTCATTAAGTAACAGAATGAATGTGGAATTAATGATCCGTTTGTCATTATTAGTTAATTGTAATTATCACAATTTGTTGTTTTGACTAGCAGCCGATACTTCTTTGTTGATTAATTAATCAGTTTTGCATTATGTGTGATTTTTCATCCGGATGCCTCTCAATTTACCTACAATTACCATTTTAAACAAAGTACATCAACAATAATTAGCTTTTAATCTCGTTTAACAAAATACGTGGATTTTAATTTTCACGCTTATACAACGAACTCACCCCACAAGGACATGGAGTCGAAGCAAAGGTAAATGACTGTGAAGGTCAGTAGCGACAACCAAATGGACACGAAAATAAAATTCAGGTTCCTCTTTGTGACTCGTTTTACCTTGGGTCGTCTGAAAAATGAAAGTGTGTCGTAAACACACCAGAAGTATTATTAGCGTCATTTCGTACAACATTCAACCTTCTCTACAATTTTATACGTTCTTGTTTGTGTGCTGATTACTGTGATTAGTGGGATTTTGAACCTTTCATCAAAATCGAAATAAAACTTGCAATTTTTATTAATTTTTAATAACAAATAAATTGTACCTTTTGATACGAACTTTTTTGCGATTAAAGTTATAGATTTCTTCTGAGGAATTCTCGTCGCTGGACAAGAGACTAGTTTCGGGTTTTTTATCCATATTGAATAATAATAACAACTTTATCTTTCACGCACACTGGTATTGTGAATAATTGTACTTGAACTGCAGTAATACCTCCCTCAGTCACGTAACCTCGTCACATTATATAAAAGTTACATCACCATCACATCTTCGATATCTGCACATATCAAATGAAAATCCATTTACCTGCCTTGTAATTTTGATACAATTTTAAAACTGCATAATATCATTCTGCAAGGCAGAAGGCTGTAGATATCAATTATCTACGAACGACCTTGGGCTTTCTTCATATATATAGAGAGTCTGTTTACAGTTTATGCTGTACAATGCTAGACGAATGATCCCGTTTAATGATTAACAATGAATTAATTTGAAATTGTCATTTTGAACTCTGCAACGTTGATATAAATTAATTACAGTTGATAGCGAAAGAATCTCAGGCCCTTTTGGCCTGATTTTTGCAATGCGATTTGCAAAATCTAGATTTCATTCAATCCGTTCTTCTTTTAGTACAAGAAAATATACAATGAATGTATACCTATAGAGCGGATCGGACCGAGTCCCGATTCCCGAGCTGGACTAGAGTTGGGCTACAGTTGGAATTCTGGATCGATGTTTCAATCGGTTGACTTAAAAAACTGTAAAAAAATTCAATTGAATTGATAGTTGACAGACATCAATATTTAAACTACGAGTTTTTTAAAAATATTTTGGATGATTATATTTAACTGCTATTTTATTTTGTTAGGTACACGGTAATAATACCTAATATGATAAAAATGATTTATTTAGAACCAGTTGCAAAAATGCGTTTTTACAGCGTGGACGTCGCAACATTGGGGACAATGTCCCCCAAAAAATTCTAACGAAAGAAGTCAATTAAAAAGTTTGTACGTCCATTCCTCCGAAATAAAACTTTTCTGTTCTAAAATTGCAAAATAATGCGGAAAATCTGTTTGCGAATAAGTTATAGTCTTAGTCTCCTGCTTAAATATACAAAAACGCTCCCAAACATTATTAAAAATAATATATGCTTAACAGCAGGGGCGTATATCTAGAAATTTGTAAGGGGGGCTCGAGCCTGGTGAGCGCATACATAGATACGCCCTTGCTTAACAATGCTTTTACAGGGTTTCAAACCATTTTGAATTTTTAAACGTTAAAAAATTAATTGTATTTTATTTCCAAAAACGATCATGTAAACACATTTTATAACTTTTGTTACCTACACCTTCCTACTTTCCGTCTCAATGTCAGATTTTGCTTTGCTTTTGGCTATGGGCCAGTCCGTACATGAAGAATCCGACCCGTTCCCATCTCTATGCCTATCTGCTTATTAAATACATTTTCCTTCCAATGCAATGCAATCCAACTAATTTTATTTAATTTATGACTGGTACATAATAATATGACTCCAAGTAATATTACTAGTACTAGCTCTGTGAGTAAATGGCAAATTCCATGTTACTTCGTTCATTAAATGATGAATACCTTTTCAGTTGATTGAAATAGGGATAACATTTCTATTAAATAGCCACGTAGATGATAGAAGGGAAGTGACATGACAAGATTCTTTCATCTTTTATTAATTGCACTTATTGGCAATATATGGCAAAATGGCAATACAGTATAATATAATACAGAGTATCAGAGTATAACGAACGTGTAATAGGTTTGCATTTATAGGATTTTTATGCATTGTGTGTCGATTCACATTTTCGCGTCCTTGTAACGTCACCAAAATGAATACACACAGGGTAAGCAAAAAGATAATTCTCAGATGACTCATAATTTAAATTAAGTGACATTCTGTTGCTAAACTAAAATGACTAAACTGCCAAGAAAATAATATTAATAAGGTTAAACGTTTACGTTAACTTTGTTCAACTCAAATACGTTTCAAAACAAAGGAATTACTAAAATAGTATTGCATATAACACTACAATACGATTCTAAAATATGCTTCAGTTTCATTTACCATGACTCAAATTGTCAGAAAGAACGTAATGGAATTTATTAATGATAAAACAATTAAATAAAAATTGTGGATGTAAAATCACATTGTTGCAAGTTGCAAGTAATGAAATTTTTTATTTTTATTTCGTATTTATTTTGTAATCATTTGCCATTGCCGGTATTATATTACAAGTGTGACTAATGTATTAACCATTAAAATATGATTTCATATCTATAATTACTTACTTATTTAATTTCATTACTTATATTATTTTTGGCATAATTTTCTAATAAATGATATCTTACAAACTGTTGTAAAGCACAAGTTACATCCGACGTACTTTTTAGAAAGAAAGAAATATTATTTTTAAGCAATATGACAATTTCATTGGTTGTAGCTTGATTTAAAAACTCAGTAAGTATTGTAAGTATATTATTACATTTCGAATCAATTTAAATTCATAAAATCCTGGTAGAGCAACCTGCCATTAAAATGATAATTTGTAATTATCAGTCACCCATAATGTAGAAAATGTAATATTATTAAGCTAATAATAGTATTATTTATGACTTATTATTTTGCGCACATCCTCTACCCTCTATGAAATAATGACTAAAAATTATTCCTGCTGCATGCTGGGTTGGGTTTAAAAAGCCTTTTCATGAAACGTTTTTTAAATAGGGTTGTTCATTAGTAGGCTTAGTAGGTATTGGTTTTATATTGGTATTGGTGATATGTACTTTTGTATTGGATGAGTTCAACTTTGGTGGAAAATCTAACCAAAACTTTTATAAAGAGTTAGTGATGACAGTGATGAATTATCCTGAGTAATTAGTAATGCTAATGCCACGTTAGCCAACGATTCATAAGAAAGGAATAATATAATATTCTGTCCAATACCTAGAGAATCATGAAATTGTGTATAAAATAAGTCCCAAGTCCATGTCCTATTATCTAAACCAAACTGACAACTGAAAATAATCATTGTTTACATATTTACATTTGGATTGGACACACATAGAATACAGAAGAAATAGGAAGTTGTGATTGCGCATTATAAAAGTGTGACTAAAGTGTTGTTGTTTGTTTGGGCACCCTGTGTGAGTGGTTAGTCTAGAAAAGACAGTTCTCTCGTGTAGGCAGGTGATTGGCTGGAGTAGGTGGACCAATGAAAGTCTGACGTGTATTTACGTGCCGGTCTTCTGCTGAGCCTGTCGAGAGATTCATTTTCATTTCACTCATTAATTGGATTCTGGTGACTGGGCACGTAACTCTCGTCGTCCTTCCTGGAGAACATTTTCTAATACTTAACTTATAAATTACATTTTTAAAAATGAAGTGGCTTTTCGCGACTCTTCTTGTCGGTTTGGTTGGAGCTGAAGTTTATTTCGAAGAAAAATTCTCCGATGGTTCGTTTTTCTATCTCTCCAAAAATTATAATTTTCCATTCCATTCGCTCTTCCAATCTTTTTCCGTTTTCCAACTTTGATTTCTGCACTTCACGCTATTCATCACTATTCATCACTTTTTTATTTCGTTCTATATTCTAATATTAATGTTTTCAAAGTATTTAATCATAAAGAAATATTCGTTTTTGTACATTTTTATCCGTAAAACATAAGAAAGTGAATTTTAATCGGGACATGTGTATAACTTAATCGTATACGTGTCCTTTTCCTGTGGTTTGCTAATAGAGCTGACGTGTCATTCTTTAATAAGTTTATTTCAATTAAAACTAAATGTGTTAGGTACCTAACTTAGTTAATCACTTTTCAACATTCGATAGTTAAAGATAATTTCTTTTGATATTTTAGACACATGGAGTGAGCGTTGGGTGACTTCGAAACACGATGGCAAAACTTTTGGAAAATTTGAACTCACGCCAGGAAAGTTTTATGCAGATGCCAATGATAAAGGTATGCGTTGTGGATGTACCACTTGTCCATTAATAATTAAATTGTTTTTCATAAGGTCGTGTCATTTTCATCTTGGAATAATAAACAATAAACACATTTTGGTTTCTCCGCATTTTCAGGAATTAGAACAAGTGAAGACGCTCACTTTTATGCCGTCTCGACCAAATTCCCCGAATTTTCAAATGAAAAGAAGACTCTAGTCTTGCAATTCAGTGTCAAGCACGAACAAAATATTGACTGTGGTGGTGGCTACATTAAATTATTTGACTGCAACTTCCAGTCGGAGGAAATGCATGGAGAAACCCCATACTTGGTTATGTTTGGACCTGACATTTGCGGACCAGGAACTAAGAAAGTCCACGTCATTTTCAATTATAACGGAAAGAACCATTTGATCAACCGGTAAGTTATCTTTTATTTTAAATATTCTACGCATTTCGATTTGACTGGAATGAAATTAATTGTTATTTTATTTAATTTTGAAACAGTGATATCCGTTGTAAGGATGATGTGTATACCCACGTGTACACTTTGATTCTCGAACCAGACAACACTTACCAAGTTCTCATTGACGGAGAGAAAGCTCAATCTGGTGCTCTCGAAGATGATTGGTCATTCTTGCCACCAAAGAAGGTGCTTAATTACTGACATTTTGTCAATTGTCAATGTTTGTGGTTAATTAATATTACTAAATAAAATTCTATAATGACGTGGCATATTCTGTTTCAGATTAAGGATCCAGAAGCCAAGAAACCAGAAGACTGGGACGACCGTGCTACCATCGATGACCCTACTGACAGCAAACCAGAAGATTGGGATCAGCCAGAACATATTGCCGACCCCGATGCCACAAAGCCTGAGGATTGGGACGATGAGATGGACGGAGAATGGGAACCCCCACAAATTGATAACCCCAACTACAAGGGAGAATGGAAACCAAAACAAGTAATAATTTCTTCTTTTCTTTCCATATTTTCTTTTTTTACAAAATCTAAATTTTGCTGTTGATACTGATGCCAATTTTGTTTTCTGAAATTGTAGATCGATAACCCCGCATACAAGGGAGCATGGATTCACCCTGAAATCGATAATCCTGAATACACAGCTGACACAGAGATTTATCGCTACCCAGCCATCTGCGGGCTTGGTTTCGATTTGTGGCAAGTCAAGTCTGGCACTATTTTCGATAATGTTCTCATCACCGATGATACTGAGACTGCCAAAAACACTCGTGATGAGATTCTCAAGGGAGCTGTAAGTTTGAGGAATTTTTTTATCGGTTATTAGCATAGTGGAGGATTAGAGGATCACGTGTTTATTATTTTTTGTTTGATTTAATTAGGATGCCGAAAAGAAGATGAAGGAAGCTCAAGACGAAGAAGAAAAGAAGAAGAGCGAAGCAGAGTCAAAAGACAAAAAGGAAGACGACGATGAGGACGAAGATGACGAAGACAAAAACGAGCACGATGAACTGTGACCTGCCTTCGTTCGAGTGAATGAACTTCTTCCGTTTCTATTTATAGTCATTGATGTTGTGTGTGAAGTGAATTTCTGATTCGAATGTATTAAAGTTTCCTTTCTTTGTTATAATACTTCATCGCCATTTTATTTATCCACCAATTTTGACTAGCAAGCTTAGTAAAAAAGACTAGTAATTTATAACCATCGAACCATTTTGATTTTCATAATGTAATAACAAATGAATGAAACTACACATGAACAAACACATGAAACTGCACTGGTGCTGTTGGAAATTATATTGGAATATTTTGTATGTATTTGTACATTAATTAAATATTTGTTCATGGGCAACAATAAGGCAAAATTGTTTCAAACATAATTCGTCGTTCCCATTCCTCCATGGGCCATGTAAGCATTTTTACATTTCTCTGTAATACGCGAATGCAGTTCATTGTTTAAATAAATATTTCATTTTCAGTAAAAATTATAATATTTTGCAACTTCATTTTAAAACACTATAATAAACTAACAAACTAACAATTCGGACAATTTTTTAAACAGAAAAAACGGGTTTACACGTTTACTACACTACCAAGCGGGAGCTGTAGTTTATTATGCAACACCATTGCAAATGTAACGGAGAAATGCATGCATAATATTAAATGTACTTTTTGCAATTATTGCAATATACCTAATTGGCTGACTGGTACTGCATACTGGTACTCATTTCAGTCTTCTCTTGTCGGGTACCTTTAGTTGGGGTCAAATGGGTATCTTATCTTAGCTAGCTGATAAGTGTCGGCTATGTTACTTACAAACTGCGAGGTGTCGGGTGCTGTATATCTGTCTGGTATTTACTTTCTAACTCGCACTCTCTTTCTATCACATCAGTCACATTAATATAAACAGGTCTCATTCATTTGTTTTCTGGAAACATTGATAATTAGGCCATGTGGGAAGTTGTGGACTAATTTGTGGTGTGGTCAACAGAACGCCATAAAAGTCACAGCAGTCACAGTCGCGGCTGTGTTGTAATTGGCACTGTTTTAAAACATACCGTTCCGGTCCAGATTCCACACTTCTCTACAACTGTACAACATATGCCGAAAAAACAGAAAAATTAATTAGATGTTAGAAAATTTAGTTCTCAAATCGGCGAAGTATTATAAAAGAAATTAGCTGATTAAATTTTACAGACCTCGCAAGCAACAATAGAAAGTTCCAAATTGCCACGTTGACAGTGTTCTTTTTCCACCTCCAGTATTGCCTTTATTTTTCAGTGTTATTTTATTTTATGACTGAATTTTGACAGAGATTCTGGAAACTATGAAAAATTATGTCAAGAAGACACACGATAAAAGTTCTAGCAATTATTTTGCTCTGGTACCTGACGTCCAGTTTAAACAATGTCATAGGTGATTACTTTCATTCTTTTAATGCATTCATTTGAATTTCATATATAATTTTGAATTAACAATGTTATAATAGAACGCTTCGAATGTCCAAAGTGTTTCTTGTACAAACGTTGTTAATCATTTCTAATTTGCCTTGTATTTGTTGACCACAGGTAAAAAGCTGCTGACTCAGTTCGAGTACCCGTTAACTCTGACCTTTGTCCAGCTCCTTAGCATAAGTATATACATGGAACCGATTCTTCGGTTCAGAAAGTCAGAGAAAATCCCGAAATCTTACTATCTCAAGATCGTCATTCCGTTGGCCATCGGAAAATTTATTGCGTCGGTATTTTCTCATGTTAGTATTTGGAGAGTTCCAGTCTCATATGCTCATACGGGTCAGTTTCTTAACCATTTACTCACTTACCTATCTAGTTACCAATTGCAAGGAGTTGCCGAAATATTATTTCATGTCCTGTTTCGATATTTTTTCAGTTAAAGCTACGATGCCTCTGTTCACAGTCCTCTTAGGCAGAATTCTGTTAAATGAAAGGCATTCACAGCGAATTTATCTTAGTTTGGTGCCGATTATTGTGGGAGTAGGAATTGCCACTGTGACAGAAATCCGATTCGATGTCCTTGGATTAGTTGCTGCACTCATAGCTACCTGTGGGTTTTCTCTTCAGAATATTTTCTCCAAGAAAGGTGAGGATTTATTTAGTTTGGTATTTCATACTAATTGAAAGTAAATATCTTGCTAAACTTTGGATTGGTTTGATTTTGATCAGTACTTCGAGAGACAGGCGTTCACCATTTTCAGTTGCTGGCAACTCTGGGTCGACTGGCTCTCGTCATGTTTCTTCCTATCTGGATATTTGTAGATTTGGGACACATATCGCGTAGATCGGTAAGAGCAAGTAAATAATGTGAAATAAAAATATAAAATAATACCTATTGTGGAAATAATTTATTTCATGTAACTGCATTTACATTTTACAGTGGGAATCGTCAACATATATTTATTTATTTCTGGATGGCCTGCTCAACTTTTTGCAAAACTTGTTGGCTTTCACTGTGCTGTCGCTGGTGACTCCACTGACTTATGCCGTGGCAAACGCTTCTAAACGAATAGCAATTATAACCGTAAGCATTTTACTCTTGCATAACCCAATTACACTCAGTAATGTGATGGGCATGGCTCTGGCCGTGTCAGGGGTCTTGCTCTACAATCACGTCAAGATGCAAGAAAATTCATTACCCAAGACTGTTCAGGAAATCAATTTTAATTATATCAATATTTGACAACGACCACAAATCTTTTCTTGTGCTACAAAAATATCCTGTATTCAACTTTTGTTATACATAAAACCGTTTTTAAAATGTAATTTGTACTATCATCAACAATTAATATTTACGAACTAATTTATGGACAATTGATGCGCTGACTCAAATAAATCAAATTATAATTTTAGTAATTACTACAAGCCCTTTTTTGTAAATCACCCGATGAATTACAAATCATGGAAGGTTAAAGGAGGAAAAATAATTATGCAAAACATAATTAGTGTGGAATTATTTCTTTTATCCTATGATTAGCATTAAATATTAGATTCGAATTTTGATTTTATTATACATGCGATGACAAAATAACTCCTAACCCTAAATGAAGCAAAAAATTACACAAATTATGGATGGAAATTATTTTAGTGTTCACACGATGTATGAGTCCCATAAAATTAGTTTATTTATACAAAATTAGTTGATTTTTCAATAACACACAAATATTCATGAACTACTGACACACACGTGAGCATTTTTTATACTGAAGTCACATATGGGGGTTAATTGAAGGTACATGAAATAATATTTACAAATAAAATTGGGGAATTAAATGCGGTTGCAATTCTGTTGCAATATGAAAAGAACAAGGTTAAGTATTTTATTTCGAGCTTTATTGAAACATTTCATTTTTATTGTGTACTTAAATATATTATTAGACAAAACTTTAGCAAATTACTTTACTGCAAAATAAAATTATTCGGAATCGCTCCGTTCGCCATCGTCGTCGTCATCGCTCTCACTAGAGTCACTTTCACTGTTCCCACTATTTTCATCCGTATTGTCATTTTCGAAAATATCGTCACCAATGTCCCCTCCAGGTAAAAGTTCTTCTAACAATCGGTCAATGTCATTGTCTTCTTCTTCTTCATTGGACTCTGAACCGTCTGAAGCCATATCCTCGTCCTCGTCCTCTTCGTTGGGTTCGTCCTCATCTTCACGAGAGCGTCCCACTTCGTAGAACCGAATGCAGCTGTCGTTGACGTCTTCGTTCGTCGCATTTTCAACCAAAGCGATTTGTAAGTCATTTGGGCTCGTACACAAATTTAGGATTTGTCTGCAAACAAAATTTTTATTTATGTTTCTGTTCAGTTGAAATTTTGAAATGTTATACTAAATTGCAAATGTGATTTGTTTACCTTTTGACTTGCACGGTGCCGATGCTTTCGTAGTACATGGAGTCAAAACTGACAAAGGAAGTGTCAAGGCTATCACATTTGACTCCGTAGACGACGTTTCCACAATTTGTAAACGTTAATTGCATCTGATCAAAAAGTCTAACGGTTTTCAATAAATGAAAAGTGCGAATATCCCAAATCTCTGAATTTGAAATGATTTCCAGTCCAGTTGGATTAAATACGCCGTTAAAATTTTCGTTGAGTTTGTCAAATTTGTGAATTTCTTTGCCGGATTTGAAATCGAAAAGAACTCCATCAGAAAGAATGAGGTCATCATGTGGGTCAAAGGTTGCTCTGTTTTTCAAATACTGATTGCTGGTTGTGGGTTCGAGTTTCAGAATTTCCTTTTGGCTTTCGATATCAGTCACACGGCAGTGATCCATGTTCGTGGAAATCACTTTGTCCTGAGACCAATAAAATATTTAAATAGTTATTGTATTTTAAAAACCCGTAACTTGAGTAGAAATGTTTCACAGGGAAATAACTTACTTGACACAGTTTGGAAAACTCTGCATACTCATCCTTGTCAAATTCGATAATTTTATCGAAGAGACTTTCCATTTTCCAAAGAGCACTGAGCGGTCTACGCCAGGTGGAGGATGTCAATAGGAGGTTTCCTTTGGAATTAGGTTCGATGTGGTAAATGTCTGAGTCGTGACAAGGATAAGTTCCTTCTTCCACCCCATTGTTAATATTGTACAGTTTTATTTCGCCTTGAGTATTTCCCGCAATCATCCATTGGTAACAAGGACTAAAATTGGCGCAAGTAAAATTGTCTTCCGACTCGGAGCGGATAACACTGCAAACATTGTTCAAAAATTCGACATCAGTATTGTATTTGTATTAAATTGGAAAATATTAAATAGTATTGCAAAATTAAAAATTAAACAAATATTTTGTTTACCGGAAAGGTTTAAATTTTGAAAATGCGATGCGACGATCCCTATCTACGAATTTGACGCCTCCTCCGAAGGTTTGAAAGCGAGTCAATCTTTGGACGACACTAACACATGGGTTTTTATAATTAACTTTTCTGATATTTTCCGAAGGGCACTTGTGTCTTTTCAAAAGGTCAAAGGGAGGGCAGGTGGCCATTGGAGTTTTGCACAAGGCATGTTGATTGAGTAAATATTCTTTCACCATGCTGTCCAAAGTCACCTTTTGGCTGTACACGCTCGGCTGATCGAATTTTTTGGACGTAGTTCTTTTCAGTTCGATTTTTCTTCTCGGAGTCACGTCCATTCTGTTGGAAGACATCGGTGAAGCTAAACATAAAGACGTTGACGTTGATGTTGACGTTGATGGCGTAGCGTTAACGTCGGGCTGAAATTTTTCCACCTTTCGATTTCTAATTTTGTTCATTTCAGCCTCAAAGACTTTGCAAGTGTCCACAAATCCTCGCTCTTTCAAATGACTCATCATTAACTCATACAACTGCCACTCGTTGTAGTCCACACAAGTACTCACAATGTCATTCTTCCTCACCAAGTCAATTTCGTACTCCTCCCCATAGAAATTCTTCAGAATTGCCAAGGCGTAGGTTTGGAATATGACGTGATCTTGACGCTTTTCTTGCAAAACTGGTTCTCGCATTAAAACTTTCAGCTGACCAATCAACGGAAGCTGCTCTAGGATTTGACAGATCACTTTGTATCTGGCCAGGCCACTCAGACATTTGCAAGCTAAGGCCCGAATGTAGTCTGCCTCAGTAATCGGCATTTTTGTATTCAACAGTCGAGTCAAAATTAAGATCCCGTTGTTCAGCCGGATCGATTCCCACATCTTCAAAAGCGTTTCAGATTTCTTTCCGTTCACACAATTTATGAGAATTTGTAGAGCAGATTTTTGCACCTCCACATCCGAAACCACTTCACCCTCCGCTGCATTTAAAATTATCGATGTGCCAGTTGCTGACGTTCCCTATAGATTAGAAAATAGTTCAAAAACTAAAACTAATTTCTTACACGAAAATAATTGTATAATAAAAAATGAAAATAGAAAATGAAAAGAGAGTAGGAGAATGAAACTCCATTCCCGTTTAGAGTTCTGTACCTGTAGAGTAAATCTTTCGGTGAGAATGAGCTGAGCTTTGGAGCATAAGCAACAAATGGCAATTATGTCCAACGTATTTTTCACCGTTTCATTTCTTCCAGGATAATTCCAATCGTATGCCATTGCAATTACTTGCATCATTGCATGTATTCCATTCAGCTTTAAAAATCTTTCTACAGGTTGCCATCGGTAGTGATGTGGAATTTTATCCAGGATTTGCTCATGCAGTTGACGTTGTCTTTCTAAACTTGTACGTAGTGGCTGGAAAATTTCAATAGTTTAAATTTCAAATTCATTGTAATTATAACATTTATGTACTTGATTTAATTGATAGTAAACAAATAAATAAAAACTCAACCAGTTCTTCAAGTTGACTTACTTTATATGGGGGAACGTGAGATGAATTATCCTTCTCAAAGGTTGACTTCAGGCGTTCACCAAACAGAGCCAAATGGGACTCAAAATAACGACGAAGATTGTAAGAAACTTGGCGAAACTAAACAAAGGAGGAATCAATTTAGAAATCTTTCAATAGATTAATAGATATCGATATTTTTATGAAAAACTATTAGAAAATGGAGAGAGAATTTAGAATGAGATTTTATGTGTATATATAACGGAGCTGTACATTTTGGCGACAGTTGACTTGTTCTTCGTCAGAGATGTCTTCTCCACTGTGAAAATTTGGGGCGGTTGAAATGACGTTGAGAATTCTGCGAAGTCCATCATTTGCATCGAACAAGTCAATCATGACTTTAAAATGATACACTACACCAAAGAACATGATGGCGTGATTTCGACCAGAGTTGTGAGAACATTCCAGCAGCCACATCGCATAATTTACAAGAGACTGAAGTACATCTTTGGATAACAGACAAACCTTCTCCATTGCATCTTCTGAGTATGCAATGTAATACAAGCACAAGGAGACCCCCGTGGCCGATATTGACGGACGAACTGTGCTCAACAGTCTCTGTACCCAAACCATTCCCAAACATCAACCAATTATTAAACTTTCAAAATATTCAAATCTCGTTTATAAATTGTAATTCAAACTTTCAGATGTGTAGTTCGTAATTTTAGAATTTCTAAAGCGGGTAACTCACTTGTAAACCACCACAGTCAACAAACTCAATAGCAAATTTTTTATGACAAAGTAGCGCTGAAAGATATTTTAAAGCCTCGAAGGTAAGTCTTGTGTCCTTGCATCGTTGTAAGTATTTTAATATTATTCCCATTGAATTACTTTCGAAAGCAGAACTCAGCATCTGTACACAAATCCAGCAAAACACACAATTACTACTGAAAATATAAACTCAGTTTTTATTGAGACAACAAAGATAATAATACCTCTTGATACTCTCCTAAAGGTGCCAAATATCTTAATGTGAAAATCTGTCGGCTAGCAAGATTTACTGGATAGACTTGAAACGTTCCAATAATATTCATTTCCATTTCTGCCCATGATGAACTACTACCCTCATTTAGGTCTTCAACAAGGTCGGATTTGTTTGAGAACTGGGCAAAAGGACGATGAAGGCTGAGAAATTCATCTTGAAGACATTTTAGTCGTTTCAGCATTTGTGGTACTAACTTCATGTTCCGATCTCTGTTGACATTAAAAATTAATAATAGCTTTTATTACAAAAATAAATGAAAATAATTGAGGAAACCGATTGTTAAATATTAAACAAATAAATATTGTTAAATATCTATTTGTTTTGCGATTGCATAATTATAAAGGTACATCAAATTCTCGAAGACAAAAAAACATTACTTGAATTTTCCAGCAACATCTGGTACTTCCATGGAAGCCCCGAGGAGCCCTAGAGCATAGGATTGCAACGGCTCAGGTCCTTTCTCGGCCCATTCGAATAATATGTTGATTAGGCCTTCAGTTTCCTAACAAAGCAAACCGTAAAATGAACAATATATTAACGTTGAACCTTTTTATTAAAATAAGTAAAATATGCAATTACTAATAAGACTACTTACGGTATAAACCAGGGAAGTTTCAAGACCCGGAAGAATTGAATTAAATAACCTTGAGGCGGCAATACATACGTCTAGGTCATCTCGTAAATAATCACGCAACAATTTACTTATAAAATTTTCCTTTTTAAAAATGCATTTAAGTGTGGCTCCAAGTGGGCAGCTAGGATGAGTTCTTGATGGGTGTCTGTCATCAAAAGGGTCGGGGTCAAGTTTCAAAAACTCTTCGGTTTCACTTTCTACGATTTCTGCTAATCTTCGGAGTACAGCAAGAGGTGCCTCTTGATATTTCTCTTCCCACAATTTCAGCAAAACGGGTGCCTCCCCTATTTTACCAATATCTGGGTTTTCTGTGATAGTTGTCATTTTTCGTAATTAATTATTAATTAAATTATTTTGTATCACAAAACACGAGGAAAGAGAATCACAATTTTAATGTTATTCTTTTCCTGGTTTGAATTGTGCGCTCCCCCAGAATTGCAGCTCCAGGTGTACAGATAGCGTTTAATTTGTTATGTGTTTATCAAATGCGAATTACGTTCCCGATCGCTCGCGATGCGTTACTGCGTTAGTGTTCATTCAACAATTTCATGCATTACAGACTGAAAGGCATCCGACTACAAAAACTCTCAGGTTTTGCACAAACAAAAGCACGGTGCGGTGGTAAGCCAATTAAGGTTTGTTAAAGATGTTTTGCAATTTGAAACATATTAAAGGTAATTAGTTGAGGTAGTATTTGATTTAATGATTTTTTGATGTTTACAGCACGAAGCTGATCTCTCCCTTATAATATAGTCTCACAAGTTACAGGCACCGCACCTCAATGAAATCTAATTTTAACAAAACCTAACCTAAAGATAGAATGTCAATAAGACCGAACATGTCGGACACAATTAAATAAATAACATTATAACCATTATAATTAAAATGAGTAACATAATACTATGTAATAATATATACTGTAAATTTTGAGACATGGTCGGATGCCTTCAACCAAATCTTGAGCAGTTAAAGTTTCCATTCGTTTGTCTCGTCCCTTGAATCGACACACACAGTCACACACAAAACACAAAGTGAGCTTCATCATAATAATTTATTGTACGGTCATGGTCACACATAGGAGAAAAAACTTTGAAAGTAAACCTACAATTAAGAAGCAAAATAAGCGTCAAACAACTAAAAATAGCTATTAGTTGGTGGACACTTTATTTATTACAAACATTAATTTCGGAAGAGAGAGTAGTACAGAATTCCAAACACTAAAACCAAACATTACATAAGAAAACCGCTGGACTTTTTCATATTTTACGGTCCAGGAAATCTGTGACCTATGACATAACATCACTCATTCCTCATAATATTTTGCAAAAACCCTTAAGTTCCTACCACAATATTAGTTAACTGTTAATTAGTTGTCAGTTGTTGTTTCTTACAGAAGTTTCGTACAACAACAAACAAATCACTACAGACAGGCAGACAGAGTCAAGCATAGTAAAAGCCGACATATCTCAGGCTGCGTTAGATTTAATGTAAGTTGAGAGTTAGGGACCATACTATCAAAAAAGTGATATTTTTTAACCTGGAGTGTGAATAATGTAATAAGCTTCATATCTTCAAATTATATAAAGTAGAAACAATGTTTTGTATCTTTAGGTAAATATTAGCACTTCAACTGAGCAGTTTTATTGTTAAGTGCAGTTAGTGAGTTGTTGTAAACTAATCATTGATAGGCATTAGATCATTAAATATTGCTGGAAATTGTATTCAGATATTACATTACAAGAAAAGTAGAATAAGTTTTCGTGGTCCTTCGTTATGGACATGCTAAGGCAGAGAATTTTAGAGGCGGTAGACTCCCTTCGTATCCGGAAATGCAGACCAGATCGTGAAACAATAGCACATTTTGTATTGCGAAAATATGGTGCACAGTATACTGAAATTTTTTCCGAACTTGAAAATATTGTCGATGAAGGTCTTTTACTCAAAGTGGAGTACAAGGGAACCACATCGTACAGAAGCCCCAGTTCATTTGGTAATAATATTCTTTTATTTCTTTTCTAAAACTTTTTTCAGTTTGATTTTCATGTCATGGCCAGTATGGAAGATAAGATAATACAATAAGTCAAAACTGTAATCACTTAATTTATTTAGACCTGAAGAGTTCTCCACTGTTAACCAAACATTCAAAGATTTTAAATTCTGCAAGAACAACACGAATGATTCTCACCGCCGTAAGTGACCTTTTGTCAGCGAAAGACGAGTACACAAAAGTTGGAATTCCGCCGGAAGAGCTCCATGGAAAACTGATTGAGGCAGACGATAAACGATTCACAACGGAAAATGTGGAATTGTTGATCAGCAGAGAAGTTTCTTGTGGCAGTCTTCAGATCGGAGGACCTTTTAAAATCAGGGTTTACCCAAAGGACATTGTTATTCAAATTAGCAAGGACGACACGCCAGAGGAAGATGTGCCCAAAAAGAAGGGCAGAAAAAAAGGTATGCAACTCATTGATTTTATTTTATTTAATAAATACCGATTTAAAGACTACAATTTTGATAACGATATTTCAGTTGCTGCAGCACAAAAGATTGAAGAAAATGTTGACAAAGACGAAGAAGCAGTTGAGAAAGTAGCGGCTGTGGAGATAAAATCTCCAGTTGTCTCTGCGATAAGAAATGTGGTGGCTGAAAAAGTGGCTGCTGCTGTACGAAAGACTTACGAAGGAATGGCAGGCGTTGAAAATATGAAGATTGGGGAAAGCAGTGTTAATCCAAGTGAGGAACAACAGGACATCAAAGTGTTTGGAGTGCAGGATCCGAAAATTAGCGACGAGACGGAGAATCCACCAAAGCCTCTTGTCAAAAGGTCCTTGGCGAGTAGAAAGAATATAAAAATTACCGGTAAAGTGAGGGGTAAAAATGTGACTGTCAAAGAAGAGAAAGACGTGCCCAAAAAGGAAGTTAAAGTGGAAGGTAAAGCTGCGAAGGACACGGGCAAAAAAGAAAAGATGAGTGGCGGAAAGGAAGTGAAGGTGGAAGTGAAAATTGAAAAGGCCGCAGATGAAGAACCAAAAGGTCGAAGTAGTCAAAGGGACAAGGTAATGACGATTTGCTATTGCTAGTAGTTCATAATTAATGAATTATTAATTAATTCATAATTAATTCGTGGTATTAATTTGTGGACTGCAGAGAAAACGTAAAGTTTTTGACCCATCGGACCTGAAGGACTCTTCTCCACCACCGAAGAAAAAGGCAGCTTCAAAGAAGAAGAGCAAGACAGACAACTCGAGTTTGTGTGAATACTGCCAACGACACAAGAATATCAAAGGAGAAGATGAAGAATTCCTCGTGTGTCACAACTGCGATGCTACCAGTACGTTACTAATAAATAAATCCTGAATAAATAATTTACTTTTGATTACTGTAAGTTCGGCAGACAGATGACTTCTTCATCTTCAGTCTTTATAAATCATAATATACATATTATTTATTATTTTCCAGTTAAGACGTATAGATACAATTTTCTACTGGTATTAATAAAATCGGAGGAATAATCAAACTCCTTAATTGTTAATCTTCAAAACTCTCTTCTTCCAATTCATTCTTGTGCATTTCAATCATTTCTTTACTTCTGCTAATTCATAATCAACTTAATCAACTACCAGTGTTATAATTTTATTAGATCCGCTTCCACGCTACTTTTGTTTTAAGCTGATACTCAATGTGCCTTTATATTTCGTAAATTCTAAATTGCTATGTTTAGTGCACCCCAGTTGTATGGACTACAACGAAAAACTGGCCATCCGTCTCAGAATGAACAATTGGCTCTGCTTTGATTGTAAAATTTGCGACATTTGCCATGTGAATACGAACAGTGGGGGGGACGGAGAATTGTTATGTGAGTCTTGCGACAAGAGTTATCACGTCAAGTGTCTCCAGTTGCCTGAAAAACCGAAAGAACGATGGATTTGTGACGAGTGCGTCTACGAAGACAAAAAAGGCAAAAATTGACCCAAATTCTTTAACTCAATCATCTAACAAATGTAATGCAACCCACAAGAAATAATTTAATGTGTGTCCATTTCTTTCCTTAGCAATGCGAAGTGACGTGAAAGTGAAAGAGGATATAGTGGAATCCGAAATCCCTGACGCGTCTTCCTGGAGTCCCAAACAAGTGGAGGAATATTTTATCCTGAAGGGTCTTCCTGATGAAGCAAGTGTTTTTAAAGAACAGGCAAGCCACTTCAGTTAAAATTCAAAAGTTTTTGATTATTTGTGAAATTGTTAGTCATTGTAGAAAAGTTAATTGGATCTATTTGAGTAGGAAATAGACGGTTTGTCGCTACTTCTTATGCGTCGTGCTGATGTCATATTTGGTTTACGTCTACGGCTTGGACCGGCTCTAAAGGTCTACAGACTCATTCATGAACTGCAAACCAAAACTCCCTACAAATCTCAATAATAAAATGTCCGCATGTTTAATGTTTGGTTTTGTACACAAATTCACACTCGTTCATTTCATTTCCATTTTCAAACTGTGCACAATCATTCTTCGGTGTACTTTGAAAAACATTGAGAAAGGTTAGATAATAAGACAGCCATAGAAAAATTCAATTCTTAAAGACACTGAGAAGAGATTTATTCAAAAAACCTTTGAATTCATATTACATCATTTTTCTAAATACGGACGAGATTTTTCCGTCGCTGTGATTCCTTCGGCTCTCAGTCTATTAAGTAAAGGTCTGTAAATGTCAGGGGTCAAAGGGTACACCATCCCGAGCGACTGAATTTCACCTGTTACATTTCAATTTATAATTTAATTATTTCCAGAGTTAATTTACAACTGGAACCATTTCCATATTTCTAAAAACATCAACGAAGAGATTTTTCATACCATCAAGCACCATTTTTGCAGCAATAGCAGCTGGATAACCCACGGTTTTTGCCATTGCAGAGTATCCCCCGATTTCGCCATAGCATACAAAATCGATTCCTCTCAATTCTTTATTGCCATCCGGATAGCGGGCCACTATTTCGTGCCTCAAAATCACCAAATCCCTTTCTTCCTTTTCTACATTTAAAGGGGACATTTATTTCAACAATTTGGAAAGTTTTTGATGTGAGTAAAAAGTTGGATGGATTTACCAAAACAAAGTTTTTTCTCAAGAAAGTGACTAAGAGTGTCAAGAGGTGTGGTTAATTTGAGTACCGGAACTTCATCCAGCAATCCCAAATCCTCAATGTTGTCCACCATTAAAGTGTCTCCGTCGAATTCCCGTAAAATTATATTTTTGAGATTATCGTAGAAAATATTCGTGTCAATTTGTCCCAACATCGTACAAATCAACTGACGCTGTGTTGGGCCACAAGTTTCAAATATTCCATTTTAAATCTTTGAACAAGTTGTTAATATTTAATGAATAGATTTCTGTGCACATGGATTTACCCAATTGAGATCAGGACCTTTGGGGTGCAAAACAGGATGCGGGTTTGCATCAATCAGACCCAACTTGACCAGACCTTTCATTGTGTTTGCAAATCCCGTGAATCTTAAGGTACCCCTAAGTACAGTATGAGCTTCAGGAATACCGTAGAGCGTCTTGTAAATAACTGAATCTCGATTTGGGTAGCCTTCCAACGAAAATCCAGGTAAAAAGGATTGGATTTGAACGTGATCTTCAAGCAAACTTCCTCCGGGTTTTATTTCTATCATCTGTGGACAGGAAAAACCAGAGTCGTGTCATGCTCCAATTTAAGTGCGGACGATGTATGAATTATGTACTGCAAAATTAGATGCAACTCTCACCTCATTTTTCTTGAGATATTTTGCACCAGAAAGTGTGTTTAGGAGGACACCACGAGGACTCCATGAGAATTTATAACGAAGAGGATTATTGGAATATTCCGGAGCAGGTAATCCCCCACAATAACTTATAAAAGATTCTACCTATTCAAATCATTCAATTATCACACTGTCAATTTTTTGGCGTTTTGAGTGCCTATAAAAGCAATGAAATATTCCACAAGGTATCTCGAATTCGAATTACCCAAAAATAAACACGAATATTTGATAAATTTAAATTGGAGACAAACATTTTTTAAATGATAAATGTTTTGGGTTTAAAATTACCTTTCCACCTGATTTTGAAATGTGGTCAAAACATTCCATGGCCAAAAGATGGTCAATGCCGGGATCCAGGCCAACTTCATTGACGATTGTTACTCCGGCCGCTTTCGCCTCTTCGTGCAGCTCCAAAAGTTCTCTGGATGCATACGACGCCGTCACCATATTCACCTTGTGCTTTATACACTCTTCAGCAATCTGCGCAAATAATTCTTCCCACTTCAAATTAGTAGCTCACACAATTTAACAGTTGCCTCCTTTGCTTTGTTGCAATTTTACACAATACATTTTCGTTCTTTGTTTGTGCTATTGAATATCCTTCTAGTAGTTCAGACAGTTCCCACTAAAATCGCAACGGTGTGTATATACATGGTAGATCTTACAATATCAGGCGGAAGGAAACAAGTTATTTTTATTTATCACTTCTCCCGACAAGTTATAAAATAAATCGATAATAAAATGACAATGTGACGGAAGCCTGGAAAAGGGACTTATTGTGACTGTGACACCGGACTGGGGCAGGGGAATGTAGGGGAAACATTGTTATGGGATTTAGCTGTTGGGAGATGAATCATGATGAAATGATTTGTTACCTGTGTATGCAAAGAGTAGGGCAGGAGAGACACGACGATATCATTTTGAGAAATGTGTTCACTCAACAAGTCCGGACGACCAATTACGTCCAAAAGTAAAGGCTCCACCTGGTACTTTGTTGCCAATAAATCCACTTCATCTTTCAGAGCTGACGCTAAACGAAACAAAAACAAATATTACTCAAAAACCAAATGTGCAATAAAAGTGTTCGAAATATATTTAATCAGAATTGTCAATTTTGCAGGAATATTTGAATTTTCAGGATTTGAACGAACCAACAGTGACATTGATTGAATTGCTTTCCCTTGCGAGGTACTCTACGAGAGGAGCACTGACGTAGCCTGCGCCCAAAACAAGCGCTCTTTTCTTTTTCGGCTCTTGCTCTGAACTGCTAATCTTAATTCGGTACAGCTTGCTACTTCGCAATTCAGCAATGTATTCGAAATTCGGTGTCAGTTTTCCATTGCTTGCGATTATTGCCTGCGCATCCAAAAATGTGTTCATTTGATTATAGTAAAAGCAAATGACAAGGGAAACTTTCTGCAGTAAGAAATGTTTGAACATATGACATGATGGGATATTGGAGGTTTGGACGTACCCCTTCAATACACGGATGGAAGGAATGTTCTTCAAAAGGTTTTTTAGCGTCCGACTGTAGAATATCTGGAATGTAGGGCAGAAGCAATTCGCCGAAGAAGTCGGTGCTTTCGATGGGGAGTTGTGTGGGCATATTGTCAATACTGCAAACAAGTACTCCGGGTCCTTTGAAAGAACTGATATCTTTATTTCTGTCCGCGTCGTACAAACAGAACGGATTGTCGATTGTGGTGCACTCGTTCATGAATTCGATACTTCCTCCCGGATCTGCAGAAATGTCGCAAATCCCCAACATTCGGTGAGGAAGAGATGGCGATCCAACGGTACTTGGCAGCCAAGGTGTCTTTGCTGGTTGCAATAAATATTTCGCATCGGGAATTGTGAGCAATTTCGGTGAATCGGGTGCCCAGTAAATTCCATTTATGATCACACTTGCGGAAGGGGCAATTTTTTTGGCAAAGGTAGAAATATACTTCGATGTGTTCAGTTCGTAGTCCTTCTTGTTGTAGCTGTTCGTGTCCTGTCGGATCAGATAGTCGTGTCGAGATACTTCACAACCGTAAACCTTATTCGTCGCTGCAAAAGGTACATTTTATTAATCCACGAGATATGTAACACATCCAAAAATTCCCTTTTTTAAAGCAGCTTTCACGGAAGTCATTGCCAAGTTCTCTTACGGAATATCATAGCATAATAATCAAGGACGTACCAAGGAGGTACTGATATAACCCCCCCCCCCCCCCAAATAGAGAAAATGCAAAAAATTGGTTGCATTTTCCCTCTTGTGCGCCCTTCCCCACTAAAACTATTTTTATTAGGTTGTTCCCCCCAAAGTCAGATCCTGGGTACGCCCTTCACAATATTATGATGTTGAAGCTGGTATGTAATTGCTGTATTAGGTAAAAAGAAAAAAACCTCCATGCTGTGCCACTTTGTGAATCATTTCTGGTGGGACATATTCATGTGGCAATTCTTGGAAAACTTCTTGAGCCCCTTGACTCACATTTCCGGAACCGGTGAAGACAAAGGTTAAAGGTCCTATTGATTTTGGCATGGCTCCGAGAGCGATTTCGTATCCGGCGTCTCGAACTGCTTGTCTCGCCATTCCTGAGTTTCTGTAGTTGTGTGCAGGACCAATATGCTGTCAGTTCCATACAACACGTTCAGGCCACATTTAGTCATTCAAATTATCATCTCAATATTCTACTTTATCATTTATATTTGAACCATGAATGGTGTGTGATGTCCCAGTGCCAACAGCCTCAGACCAAGTCCATGAAGAATATTCACGGTTCCTGCCACACCCGCATACTTTCCAAAAGCAATAACTCGCTGTCCTCGTTCGTCCCACATTCTTTCATAATCCAGCAAACGAATATTCTAATAACAATCAGTCACAAATTACATTTTTAACCTCAGGTAGATTTTTCATTTTCAGTAGCCTGTGCTGCAAAATGCATTTTCTTCCCTGCATCACAAAACCACTTTAGCTATCTATACATAGTTAGTACATGGTTTACTGAACACTTTACCGGTACAGGTACCTAACTAGAATATCTGCCGCTATATGCATTTTGGTTTCAGAGAATTGGCGTTTGTAGAAAGAGAAGATTGGTGAGGTTGAAGAGGAGAATGAAGAATTGGAGTAAGGGATGAAGAGAGGAAGAAGGATATTACAGTGCATGCTACTTATTTTGATTGTTAGTAATGGTGATTGTGAATAATGACTGAGGGAGAGTAAAATGAAGAAGCGACCTTTTCAAGAATTGCATCTAGAAGTGGCATGTTTGCATCCTGTGCCTTGATGGTGTGTGAGAAGAAGCAGTAGGTTTTGTCTCTGATCAGAGCATCGATGGGCACTTGCTTCACGCCAAATATCACGTCAGCGTCTGTCAGATCTTCCTGAATAATTCCTCCCGCATTCGCATAAGCCTGAAACATTTATTCTTATTATATGTACGAGTATGCATCAACTTCCCATTTCCCATGAAGAATTCTTTCTTGGAAACTTCAATCAGCCAATTCAGTGAATGTATTGGCGATGATGTTTGCACGAGATGGGAAGTGTGGCTCGAAAAGAAGATTTGTTGCGACTGGGAGAGAGATTTGTTACCTGCATGGGATACGCTCGTCGATTGCTGGGTTGAACGAGGACACGGCAACCGAACTTTTTTGTCAACCTTTTGACGTCTGGTGGCGAAAGAGGAGCTCGACGTTCCCAAACGCTTTGCTCTTCTCGACGAATCCCCAACACCTTTCCACGGATATCGTGCTGAGGAGGCTGCAATTACCAAATCAATCAAAACTCACCCGTACACTAATCACACAAATCTCCATCATTATAAACCTAACCATCATCTTCATAATATATTCTCCGTATACCAAACTTTTACTTCAACCTGCCAATATGTAGAACATGCATCATCACTTCCAAAATCACGACCCTTCAGCGCAACCTTAACATATTTCTGAAAATGTTCCTTCGTGGAACTATACAAACTGTTACTATAATAATATAAACCAGCACTTACAAATAAAATATGTTTGCATGGAAGAAGGATGTGACTGAACTGTTGCTAAATTGTGGCTTACCTTAAGAGTGGAATATAGACGCAAATAATTTAGAGGCATTTTCTTCCGGCAACCCGGGTAAAGGTAGTAGAAAGCCATTTTTCTACTTAAAAGCATGTTGCTGCCTCGCTCAATCACACATTACAAATGATGCATGTTCAATTAACTTGCTTAAAGCAAACAGATCAGACATGGAATACATTCACATTAGTCACATACTCAGTTATTGATAAACGCAATACTGAACCATTCCTGACCTTTTTGATCTTCGTTACGTAATCAGTTATGAAGTTATACGAAGATCCTATAATTATATTTTCATCATACTATTCATATACTTGAATCAATTATATATAGCATGATTTCTTAATTATGCCATTCTAACATTATTTTCCTTACGCTTATTTTCCCATGCCTCACCCATTTTCCATACGTCTAATCTCACAAGGACATACCGAAGGGGGAAAGTTTTATTAGCTTCTTTATTCATACTTAATTAAACGATTGTAGTAATTTGCAAGAATAAAATATTTTTCTATGAAAGCAACCTTTTAGTTTGAATAATAAAGTGTTCAACGTTCCCTTTAACCATTTATTCATGAGAGGTAAACTGTCGTTAGGTGATCATTTGCCATCTACCCTTCTTCAATGATCTCCACTCATTATTCATGAACTACCCTTTGGCATATAAAAAGTTTTCTTGTGATGCAACAAATGCTTAGATGTATTTTGTTTATATATTCATAATATTTAATATACAAACCATTTAAAATTGAATTACGTGTTTGGTTCAATAACAAAATTAAGCTTGTGCTGAACAAACTGAACGTAATAACGTCAATCAGGTCAATCACGGCAACCTTTATAAGGGTTTAAAATTAAGGGTTAATTATTATTTGGTTAATAATAATATCTGTTTTGTGAAAAACATTTGTTGTTTAACTTTTCATAAATCCACGTTTATTTTAATCAACCCAAAATTCATTTCATGATAAGCCTTTGTATAATAATAATATTATTAGCGCAGGCATCCTTATTCTCTGCTTAGTTGGTTCCACGAAAACATTTTTAACTTATTCATTTGCCGTCATGTCATTTGAATGGAGCGTCAACCTTTTAGTAAAGCAAAAAATAAAGAAATAATCATCCTTTCTCAACTTGGCATCTGTAAAAACATTTTTTCAATTCTTTACAACTTTAGCCTTTAAACTCAAAGCTAATATGCACAAGTCATCTTTATTAGATAATAGTACAACAGACACTTTTCCCTTCATGTATTTACATGTATACCAGTTTTACTCAAAAAGTGTCCCTTTCATATGGAATATTTTCGAAAGCATAGGGTAAATTATGTAAATAGTGAAGGAAAGTGCAAGAAAATATTATTTGCGCTTTGTAGTTTCACAATTCACACGTATGGCCACAAATAAGAACGTATGTAATATCAGACACACGTCTCACAATCAGTCAGATAGATGTATCCAACATTGTATTGTATTGTATTGTATTGTATAAGCTTTATTGTCATACTAGTCAACCGAAGCTGATCTCCCCTAATAGACATAAAAAAAATATAATACAACTAAGTCATTTATGGTTTAACATTAATCTGCATAGAGTGCATAGGCGCATCTATTTGTACAATCGATACGGACGTAATTTGGTAATGGAAATATGGTATCCTGCATAGAAATATGTAGGATACCCACACGCATAAAAACAGTTTATTTGTAGCTCTCGGTCGCCATAACTGGTTCAGAATTCAGAGTCCCCATCTTAAATACGCCCTTCACCACTTCAATTAGGTATTGCATTTTTAAAATTTATTCACTAAATGATCACAAAATAACTTATTTTTACGTCGTGTCCTGTCCAAGTCCGAAATCTAGATACACCACTGATGACAAATGGATGCTACTAAATTGGAAAAAAACCCAAAAGAAGTAATTTCCAAAGAGAAAGGATGAGAGGAGGATGTAGTATTGCAAAAGTGCATCACACCAAAATAATATGGGACTTATTGTTAGTTCGGGTTTTTATCGGTTTTTTTAGTCCGGGTTCGGTCATTTTTATAATGTTACATTCGCTTTTAGTTGGTGTCTTTTGGCACTACCTATATATGTTTGTGACATTGACGGTTGTTCCTCACCCGGCTCACCCAGATTCTGGAATAAATGTTTTTACCTCCGATCCCCCACCCCAAAGTCTGGAATTTCATAATGGTCGATACGCCCTTGTCCCTTGTTAGAAAATCTAAACATCGTTTGTAATTATCATGATTTGTTTTATTGCACATAATAAAATTTTCGATCCCTCAAAAGTGCGTAAAATGTTTGATTTATAATTACGAAAACATTTTCTCCGTCCCATCATCAAATCTTCAATTGAAAAAAGAATTTGAGTGAAGTACAGACATCTATAGATAAGTTCTGATTTGTGAACGTGCAAGAAAGTTTGTGCATTTGTAGTTTAAAGGGAGAGGGGCTCCCTTTGATCCCTTTCTTCATGTCATAGCAGAGATATTTTAGATTACAAGAATATTATGTGGTGCATATAATAAATAAAATGTGTAACGGTACAACCGGTAATTGTAGAATGTTAAAGTTTTTCTTTTTGCCTTAATAAAGGAAAGAGTTGACTTGGTTGGTGTTGGGCTGCTATAGATATAGCTTGGTTAGGTTGGTTGGAATGAATGATGTTGCATAGGATGAGATGTTGAGTGCGTATAAGGTCGACATAGGTCGAATGAGAAGAGATGGAGAGATGTTACGCGATAGCTGTGTGTCTGCGTCTCGCCGAACCTAAATTTTTCTCTGCTACACGGCTGCTACAATGTCCATAATATTCTCTAGACATTCACACAGACGAACACATTTACTTAGGTACCTTAAATTTCTGTTCTTATAACATAAATTACATATTATCATATTATAAGGTAATGTTCACGCTATCGTCTACCAACCCAATTGTTACAAACCTGTGCGTTGCGTACATTCTACATATACACGAATAATCATATTCTTCCCACTATAATATAACAAATCAACTATTACGTACACAGTCGATCAACAACGGAGTCAAATCCAGGGATCCATCAAATGCAAACTAAATCATTTTTCTACACATTTACCTCATGTCATGAAAATATTTTAAAATCATCAAAAAGTTTTAAAATGAACTTTATGAAAAATCGTATTGGTAAAATCGCTCAAATTGTTTTCCAGAGATCTCAATTTGCGGAATATAAAGAACAGAGATGAATAAGCAACGACCTTGCTGTTTTTATTCTACGTACACAAATATTTTAAAAAACTAGACATTGTGGGCCAAAAGAATTATTTGTGCATGCATGGATGTTGATAAATGTTGCTAGCTGATTTGGGGGCATGTTGGGTGTGAGATTTGGGCTAGTTAATATAAAATATTGTGATTATGTGTGTGAATATTGGAGAAGGAAGATTTTGCTACACTCAGTGATGCAGTTAGGGACTGGGGATATAATGGTAGGGTTATACGTATGTTATGCATTATTGAGTGTATATTGTATGGGATTGTATGTACATGGGTTGTAGTAATATTCTGGTTGATATTGGTATACACATTGATGCATGGAGAAGAAGTTTGTAGTTGGATGAGCTATGCTAGAAGTAATAGGCATTTTGTGTAAGTATATGTGTAGTGCATGTAAGTATAACCTCTGGTTCAAAAAACTCTGTACACTCTGCGCACGAATTCTTTAACATCTCCACTCTTATCGCAACTCTTTCATTCTTATCCAACAGATCTCAAAATACACAGACGATGCATTTCAATGGATTTTAAACGAGCCTAATCCGCTGCAGATGTTGACAGAGAGGAAAATAAAAATGAGGGTGATGCCTGGGCCTTTTGGGGGGATGAGGGTAATTTTGGAAATGAGATGTTTTTGGAGATTTGTGTTGGAGACGGTTTTGTCTGGGAGTATTTCAGATTTGGGTTGAGGTAAGAATGTGATTTGAGGTAGGAAATTGCGCGTCGCGTATTTGCACGAGAGAGTGTACGTTGGAGTTGGATATAAGATGTGTGTAAGTGTGATCTGAGAAAGACAGTGATGAAGATGATGGAGGAAACCACCAAAAATTTTCTACCAAAATGTTAAAGTTTTGTTGTGTAAATTACAAAAGTGTTTTACTAGTATTCATTTTCGGGGCTAGTTTAGTTCTGGGCCTTTTTGCCCACTGGTATTTTCATTCCCAAAAACCAAATTCGGCTGCAACGACGGATTCAGTAGCACAGACAAATAATTCTGCAGACGGAAATGAAGAAAGAATTCAGAAACCAGGTGTGTTGTGCTCCCAGGCACCTCCATACATACAACTTCCCTCAATTAACACACAAAATACCAATCGCCTTTAACTAAACAAACTACACTCAACTAAACACAAACTAAATCTAATCTGCACTTTTCTTTTCTCCAAACCCTTCTGTCGCCCATATTCTCTATATGCACGGAACTCACATCACACAATCTCTCCTACTTTAACCCTCATGTTAACTCCGTGACCTTTGACTTCCTCTTCCTTACAACCCTTTAGCGGGAGAATGGAGAATAATCTCATCCACCACACAAATATTTGTCAACCAAACCGAGAACCTTTCCACACTTTCCAACACACAATCCAATCCCATTCTCAATTATAATTATTTTCTAACTATTACATACTCATTCAATTAGATTGCCCTAAAATATACCCAATTATATAAACTGATACTATTTTTCTAAAACAGATTTTATTGTATTAGAAATTAAACTATGATCCATTTAAAAATAAATAAATGCATTTTTTAATATTTCAAATTTTTTGTGCATTTTGTATAAAATGTGAGCAGATCCATTTAATTTAATTGCAATTTATGACTTTTCTTGAGGGAGATCGAAATTTTGAGTACAATTGCAATCTGTGACAATTTGAGCCCTCCGCTAAGCGATTATTTTATAATTGAGACATAAAGTTAAATTGGGTTAGGTTTATGTGTTTGCGAGGATGCAGACTGGGTGTTGGGACTTGTAATGATGTTAATGAATGTAAATGTGTTTTTTTGGTTTTAACGAGTTGTCTATTTATATTTGATGATTGTGAGTAGGAGAAACTAGCGAGAAGATTTTTTTGGGTGGTGGTGGGACATCTTCGACAAACAACACGACTGACTACATTCTGCCGTTCAAGTTACCTCACATAATAAAAGAGAACGGAATAAATGACAGCGGAATTTTTCGTACAAAATCTGCCCTGATCTGGGATCCTCACCCGGAATACAAATTCACTGCCTTTGGAAACAACTTTCATTTGTTACTCAAGTCTCGTCCAGGGGATCCTTTCGATTTCACACATCATGAGAATGATACCGTTCACAGGAGCAAAAAGAAAAATACTGTCCTCTACTGCTTCTACCATGGAGTTGTGCAGGGAGACGAACTATCAGCTGTTGCCGTCAGCCTTTGCGAAGGAATGGTCAGTCAAGTTTCCGTTTTCCAATCCACTCATTAATCTTTCCAATCCTAGATGTGTCTGTCGTAGGCACTAACACAATTCTGTGCAATCTTCCGTGCACGGCACCAATTGTTTCTTTTTCAATTACGCGAAACATGAATCTCAATTGAGCAGCTTATTATTCGATGTTAGCATTCTACCAAGGCCGTATACAGAAACCGATTTCGGGGGAGGAGGGGGCTCAATTAAATCTTACATGTTATATTAAAGAATGTGTGTTTTTGAGAATTAAAAACTGGGAGATTTGATGGAGGATAAATTTGGAGAGTAATGATTTGTGTTGACTGTTGGGGATTTAGACGGGTCATATGAAGACTAAAGACGGAAGTTTCTTTATTGAGCCGATCGCCCAATGGAAAGGACCAAACGTGCCTTTGCTTCATCGAATCTACAGACTGTCGGGGTCCTCTTCAGCAGGAACGTCGTTAAACAACTATGAGGACAATAACCTTGTCATTGGAAAAGACTACAATGACCCCCCTAACAACAATACTCGTTAGTACTTTGCATTCATCAGTACTTTTTATTCGTTGGTACTTTTTAAATGTCAATGTCAATTTTTCAATCAGGTAATTTCCACACTATTTCAGAATCAGTTCGTGTAAAACGATCAATGTCAAAAGAGCGGTACGTGGAATTGATGGTGGTCACGGATTCTACAATGACAGCATACCATGGGGAAAACCTGAAACATTACGTCCTAACACTTTTGTCCATAGTAGCCCTCGTTTACAAAGATGCGTCCATTGGAAATCCCGTCAATATTGCCTTGGTCAACTTCCACGTTCTGAAAGACAAGGTAATTTCATATCAACCATCATCGTTGAGACTGCAGAGGATTCTTCGGAATATTTTTAAGTAGTTTTTTTTCATTTCATTTGTTGGAATTGTTCGTATTAGGATTTTGCTTGGCGCGAGCAGCGAAATAGCACCGGAGGAATCTCTGCGTCTGAAATGTTGCGGAACTTCTGCAAGTGGCAAAAAGAGCAAAACAATTTGGACGACCACAGCATTCACCATCACGACACAGCTTTGCTTTTGACGCGTGAGACAATTTGTAGGAATCCCTGGCTTCAGAAATGTGACACTTTGGGTCTGGCTGAGTTGGGGACAATGTGTGACAACTACGCGTCTTGCGCCATCGTTCAGGACAATGGACTCTCCGCTGCCTTCACCATCGCTCATGAACTCGGACACGTGTTAGTAATTCTCACTTCTTTCCCCAATTCCTTTTTCCCTGTCAAATCCGAATATTAATCATAATGCGACATAAATGAAAAATGCGGTTTTGATTTACTGACAGAATGAATATGCCACACGATGACGACTACAAATGCCAGTCGCTGTCCAATCCTTCCAACAATGGAGGGCAACAACATTACGTGATGTCAAGAATGTTGGATCATAACACGTACCCGTGGGCGTGGTCTAAATGTTCCAGACATTTTCTTACAGAGTTTTTAGAGTAAGATTTATTTAGACTTCCTTGACAGAAAACAAAAAGCGACTAAGAAAATAATGAAATGAATGAATAATTTTAGTGCTGGGCACGGCTATTGCTTGGAAGACAAACCAATGTCGAATATTCTGGAAGATGACGAGATTGTTGAGTCTGAAATTATTAACAGCAGCGTGAGATTACAACCTGGCGAGATATTCTCCGAACATAAACAATGTGAACTAGTTTTCGGTGTTCAATCCAAACTGTGTTCTTATATGGTAAGAATACATAATAATTTATAATATAATACTTAAAGTACTGGAAATAGTCTAGGAAGTAGAATGGTGTAAAACTGTTGAAATATTTGAACAGCCTGTTTGTCGCCGTCTGTGGTGTACGACTGGGCAAGGTGGGATGACTGAAGAGCAGGAAGGTTGCAGAACGCAACACATGCCTTGGGCAGACGGAACTTCGTGTGGAAAAAATAAATGGTGCCAGCGGGGAGTTTGTGTTCTGAAGGACTTGGAGAAGCTCAAGATCATCAATGGGCAGTGGGGACAGTGGGGTCCTTACGGGGTCTGTTCAAGAACTTGTGGTGGCGGAGTTAAGAAAAGTCTCAGGGAATGTGACTCTCCCAGTCCATCCAACGGGGGAAAGTGAGAAAACCTTTCTTAGTTCTTTCATCTCAATATTATAAGGGTGGCATAAAGTCCATTTCAATTCAATGTCTTCAGATTTTCTTCAGATACAATTAAGAAGAATATTTTAATTCCTAGGAAAATGTTTGTCTAAATTTGAATGTATTTTGTAGATACTGCGTTGGTCCTCGTGTTCGGTATGAATCGTGCAATACTCATGAATGTGCAATGTCCGGTAGAAAATACAATGACTTCCGTGACGAGCAGTGTTCTCTTTTTAATAATGACAATTTCAACATTCAAGGTCTACCTAAAGATGTTCAGTGGGCGCCCAAGTACACAGGCAGTTAGTTTTTCATTTTTTTCGTGACTAAATCATATGTGGACATGTGAAGAATGTTGATTCGCTAAGCTGGAATATTTTGTTTGTGTTGTAGTAAGTCCAAAGGATCGATGCAAACTGTTTTGCCGTGTCTTGGGTTCAAGTGCGTATTACTTGCTAAGAGAAAAAGTTATTGATGGCACACCATGTGGACCTGATACTTTTGACATTTGTGTCAACGGAGCTTGTCTTCCCGCAGGATGTGACCGTCGACTTCACTCCAAAAAGCTTTTGGGTACAAATACATGCCTCTGCTTTAAATACCCGCAGTGTACTGAAATTGTGTCAAAATGAACATATCTATATAAATTGCACTTTAGACCGTTGCGGAGTTTGTGGTGGAGACGAGTCTACTTGCCGCACCCAAAGTGGCCTTTACAATGAAACGAAATATGGGTACTCAACTGTTGTTCGTATTCCTTCCGGTGCTTCAAGTCTCGACGTCCGACAGACATCCTTCGATGACACTGCCAGAGATGATAATTATTTGGGTAATTATTTATTCAAATCCGCAAGCAAAACTGAATTTTTGTTCAATTTTTCTTACTAAAGTGTGAATATTCATTGAACTTTTTTGCAGCTATTTTTGATCCGAACAAAAACGAGTACTTGCTTAATGGCGATTTTGTGGTGTCCATGTTTCGAAAAACTGTTCATTACTCTGGGACTATTCTGGAATATTCTGGTTCGGACTCAGCCGTAGAACGAATTAATTCTTCTAGACCCATCCGCTCGGATTTGGTAATTCAGGTTTTATCTGTGGGGAAGCTTCATCCTCCGGATATTCGGTTTCAGTACGTGATTAGTCACGCGGTAAATGACACTTACTCGTGGAAAGTGAGCGAAGCTTCGCCTTGTTCTCGTCTTTGCCAAGGGACTACCACAACAGACAGCATTTGTTTACGGCAAAATGAAGAGGTGGATCCTTCACATTGTTCTTCCCCGCGTCCGCCACCTCAACTCAAAAAGTGCAACGAAGAATGTGTGCTGAAATGGAGAATTCTGGACAGGAGTCCCTGTTCTAAAACTTGTGGCTTGGGGCGACGACAGTTAATTGTCGGATGTGTGTTGGAATATGCTCCAGGAAACTACACAACTGTGGCTGATTACAATTGCGGAAGTGGGAGAGTGGATGAAGAAGTCTGCCTTTTGGCACATTGTTCTGTCGCTCGCTGGAAAACGTCGCAGTGGTCTGAATGCAATAGCCGATGTGGTGATGGTGTGCAGCATCGTCAAATTAATTGCATCGATAAGGAAGAAAATTTCATTGATGACCGTTACTGCAACGGCAGTCGTCCTGTGACCACCAGAAAGTGCAACAGCGGTACCTGTGGAAAATGGAAAGTCGACCAGTGGACTCCGGTTAGTCTTTCATTATTAAGCATCTAGAAGTACCTTCACTCCTTAACAAGGCTCAGGAATGTTACGACCTGGGAAAAACTTAAATTTCCCCTTCTTAGGTGTAAATACATTTCCTTGCATTAAACTTTTTTGTAATTTGACAGTGTTCCACAACATGTGGTAAGGGAAAAAGTATAGCGGCTTACGGGTGCTACTTGGGTGAAACGAGTTTGCCTGCTGACTTCTGCCACACGGATGTAAAACCGATCGTGGAAAGGGAATGTGAAGACAGACCTTGTTTCTATTACCAAATATCTGAATGGTCGCCCGTAAGAATTTTATTCTTTTTTTCAAGTAATTTGAATTGAGTAAAATATTTGAGAGTCTTTTAGAAATTGAATTTGTGGATGGATTGATTTTCAGTGCAGCACGACGTGTGGTGAGGGGGAGAGTCGACGAGAAGTGAAGTGCATGAACATGAACCATTCGGTGAACTTATCTTTGTGCGTGGATTACTTTGGTGTGCGAGCGGACGATGATCGTCGTAGTTGCATCGTGAGAGACTGTGAAGAGGACAATGAGATTGTGGCGACTGCGGGAAGAAGTGAAGTGATAAGTCAAGTACCTGAGAGCATGCCTCTCGTACAGGATTATTTACACAATTCTATTTCAGTTCATTGGAATTTTGGAAATTGGAGTGATTGCAAGAAAGAGGGAAACGAATACGTCCGCATGAGGACTGTCACCTGTCCCTTAAAAAATTGCAACGATATGCTGAAACCGATGGACAGGGAACCCTGTGGAATTTGGTGGACGGGCAATTGGAGCCAATGCTCTGATTGTAATTTGAAAGGCTCTTTTGAACAAAGGGACGTGTACTGCATTCTCAATGGAAAAATAAAAGTTCCGGATGACCTTTGTCGAACGGAAACTCGACCAGATGGTCGCAGACTCTGTTCTTGTGTCTTTTGGAGAACCGGTCCGTGGGGCAAGGTCAGATCTCAAAATATTATTCCCACAACATTGCACAATTCGTTGATGTAAAACAGACTGGCAATCTTTTTAATTTTTTCGATTTTTAGTGCTCGAGACAATGTGGTGGAGGTCAAAGATTGCGGCAAGTTGTTTGTCAACATCGAAACGGGTCTGAGAGTTCAGCTTGTGATGTTTCCACTCGACCGGACCAAAGCTCGAAGTGCAATATGGAAGGATGTCCAAGTTGGTCTGTGGGGCAATGGGGTCAGTGCACAGCTATGACTTGTGATGAAAATGGAGAGCAGGAACGGTTCGTGTATTGTCAGGAGAATGGCATCACTTTGCCCGAATATTCCTGCACAACATTGAAACCCAACACCGTGCAAAAATGTCGGAAAACGTGCAATAATAAAAAGTATCGTTGGAGTGTCGCAAATTGGTCTAAGGTGAATTTTTATATTTGATCTTATTTCATTTCAATATTTGCAAGTCTAAAAAATGAATGGTATACTTTTTGCAGTGTTCGAAGAAATGCGGAAGCAAGGGTGTGAAGAAACGGTTAGTGGAATGCGTTAGTGTCCTGAATCGCGGTCGTAAAGAAGTTGTAGAAGACAAATTTTGCAATACAAGGAAGCCTAAGGCAGAAAGAGGTTGTGCCCGGTTTCATTGTCCCTACAAGTGGATCACCTCTCATTGGTCCAAGGTATCTATCATTGCATTCGCTTCATTTTTCAACTGCGGAGAATTCAGATTCAAAAATTGTATTTTAAATTGTGTAGTGTTCTCGAGACTGTGGTTACGGAATCGAACAGAGGTCTGTGACATGCCATAAAGTGAATAAATTGGGTTGGCTGGACCCTGACCCAGTTACCACGGGCTGTGAAGCTTTTCAGAAACCCAAGGAATACGTCTATTGCTATTTGTCAGAGTGTTCAAGCAATTTTACCTGGAAAACAGGGGAATGGAGCCCGGTTTGTTAAGATTAATCTAAATTTCAAAATTTTCAAGGTCACACTATAAAATCGAGAATAAAATATTTTTTAATTTATGGTAGTGTCCGACTAACTGCAAGAAGAAGAAACCGGAAGAAAAGCGATTGCAACGTCGAAAAGTGTTTTGCACGAGGAAAGACAGCGGGAGTCGTGTGGCAGCGTCGAATTGTCCAAAGGATCACAAGCCCAGTCGGAAGAGGAAATGTCCGACAAGAAAATACTGCGGTTTCGACTCGTGCATTGATGTTCAAAAGAATGGATTCACTGCTGACGGCGAATACTCCATTTTAACTGGTGGCAAAAACTCCTCGGTGTTTTGTCACAGAATGTTCAGCGAAGATCCCAAAGAATATATTTCACTCACTGACGAAAATCTCAGTGAAATTTACCCTAAGCGGTTCGTTTTCATTCTACTCATTCATATTTTCCTGCTTATTTGTACGAAGGACATTGCAGAATTCTTAAAGTGACTTTGCACAGATTGATACGACCTGAAACTTGTCCAAGAGGGGGGATTCGTATGGAGACTTGTGAGTGCGTGGAAGACCGGAATCGTCGCTCAGGGATCACTGCGTGGGACAAAATTCGCATCAATATTACCAACCTTCGTGTCGATTGTCAGTTTTTTTTCTTTTACAATTTCTGCAATGGCGCAGAGTGGTTTAATTTATGGAGTTTCTTTGAAGAGTTGTTGAGGTGTTAACGATTTTTGATTATTTGCAGTGGAGGATTATACTTTCACGCGTCAGTTGGAGGGGGAAGATAAAATTCCGTACGCAACGAGTGGTGATTGCTACTCGAGTGCCAATTGTCCACAAGGAAAGTTTGCAATCAATTTGAAAGGAACGGGATTTGTAGTATCCAATTTGACAATATGGGTCAGTCTGGGACACAAAACCACTGCAAGAATAAATCGTCTTTCGGTAAAAATCCATCTCAATTTCAACGAACATTTTTGTGGCAGTAGTTGACTAAAAGAGATTTTTAAAGCCACAATTTTGTTGAATTTCAGGATAAGGAAATAGTTGGTAAATGTGGGGGTTACTGCGGCACATGTAGCCCTCCCCGCCTTCATGGACTCAAACTTGACCTCGAATGAATTAACTGCCAAAATTTTTTAATTATTTTTTATACAAAAGCTCGCGTTTACTGAATTATCTCTGCTACATGCTAGTCACGTTTAATACTCATTCTTCTACATTAAAACATTAATTTTTAGCGAAAGAAAAGGCGAAGACGATTACTACTTTTAATAAAATAATAACTAAATATTGCCCACTTTAACCCACCGTCTGCCGTCTTCACTTTCCCTCACTTTCCGCAATCCACTATTTTGCAGCTCTGCAAAAATTATTTAAAAGTCCGTGCTTTGATAACTGAAAATACAACCTTGGGATGAGGGGCTAACTTCCTTGATAACCCAAATTTTAATACCCAAATGTTTTCCGAAATTCTTTAAAATTGGCAAAATTTTGCTATTATTTCTATCTTGGAAATGAGCATGAATTTGCATAATTTTATCTTAAATACAAGGGCGTATCTACATGTGGGCACTACAAATCTACACGTTCTTCTCCAAATTCCGAAAAGGGCCTTTGTGCTTTTATGCCTTATGTACCCCTCCCACATCGCTAGTGCTCCCTCCAAATTTCAATTCTAGATACGCCCTTGCTTAAATCATTAATATTAAATAATGGAATTAATTGTATTAATAAAATTCACGCAAAAGCCCACATTCATTTGTCTATATCTGTTAATTATAATTTGCCTAATAAGAAGAATGTCAAATGACTAATGGATTGCATTTTGGCAAAGTGGGTGGGGTATGGAAATGCAGTTTTTTGGCGAGTAAATTGATTGTATGTTGAATATTGTTAAAGACACTGTTAAAGAGTTGCGAAATAGTAGATTGTAGAAAGGGACTTAAGTGAAGGCGGTGGGCGGTTGGTGGAAGCGGGCGAGTACTATGCTTGTAATACATTGAAATGTATAACCGTTCGTTGTGAATTTGCGGATTGACGACCTGGAAGCGTAAATTTCCGACGTGAAGGTTGTCATTACTATTAATAATAATTTAGGTGTTGTAATAATATGTATGGATGATAATGCAGCAAATATTAATCACAGATGACGGTAATATAAATATTACGATGATAATCACCAATGTACACACTCGTGTAGAGTTACTGATTGCATTTCACAGCTTTATATCCGCGGTGCCAATAATTGTTCTTTTTATGATCTCTGATAGTATTGGTTTTTTGTACTTAACTTAATATGGTGCTAAATATCACTGCCTTTAAGCTTACAATAAATGTTCATTATTGTTTTCTAAAAATCCTTTTATTTCAATCTCACCCTACACGCACTCAAGTCCACTCCATCAGCTCCATTCACATCATATACGCTCATTATCATCGGCAAGGGCAAGAGCGACCCCGTGCAAACAGTAAGCTGGTCTGACTTGAGACCCCTTAAAACGGTGGCACCTTAAAATCAGACACATTCAGTTACCATTATGTCTTACTAGAAGATAATATAATATGAGAAGACGATTTGAAAATAGTTTGTTGGCACGGAATTTATGTAAACTTGATGGTAATTATATTCAATTTCGATGTAAAATGTTCATTACATATTCTGAAAGGGCGTTTCAAGCTCTACAAGTGAGTGTCACATTTATTTGTTGCATACAAATTAATACGCAATCTTTAATCCAACCAAGATACATTTCAGGGCTCTTTTTCTTTTTATTACGAAATGGTGAGTTGTAGAAATATTAATTTACTGAATAATTTCTGACCTAATTTAGTTATGTTCCTAAATTGCTTGCTGATTCTGTTGGGTAACAAAAATATCTGAAACCATGGGTGTATAGCCATAGGGGGCGCTGAGAGTGCCAAAGCTGTCAAAGCACATTATACATAGCAGAATTTTTTTGTAGTTTTCAACAAAACAAGCCACAGATTTTCCCTTATCCCTTATCTTATCCCTTATCTTATCCCTTATCTTTTAAATCTGGAAAAAGTACAAAATCTGTCTGTGAAATGTTCGCGCTAAATGCGAATTTAGAGTACGCTTGATTTCAGACTACACATTGCTCAATATTTTCGCATATAATATGAACATTTTTCAGTGTAGTTTGTGCCAACTTATGAATGCCATTTGATCCATTGAAATGGATTTTCGTATGCATTTTGGAGCTGGTAGTTTTATTTTTAGTTAAAATGGTCGTCACCCTCCGAATTGCAATCACCGCCTTTTGCCTTAAACATTCAGCTTAGTACATATAGCCTAAAACTTAGCACGCCCAGGAAGAATTCCTGGCTACACCCTTGTCTGAAACTAAAACTAAATTACAGTTCCGTAAGAAATATAAATAGTTTAGCGAAGAGGAAGACTAAAAGAATACATGATCCGTTGTAAGTATTCGCAGTTGTATTAATGGCACATGGCATAAAAACAGCCACAACTACTCCCAAATATCCTCATGATCTGGAATTATAATCATAATTTTAGATAAAACATGCCATGCCAGTTTTAAAGGTAGACAAAGTGATGTATGAAAATGATGGTAGAAGCCTTCTCCTTCAATTGATGCTTATTGCTTATCTCATCGTCAATCGTCGCATCTGTTACTGGTTGAAGAGATATCAGAGCTGAAAAGTAATCATGAATTGAACCTGAAGACTTTTTTGTCTAGTTGAATTGAATATTGAAGGTGGTTGAAAAAAGTGAAAATGGACTTGAAGTAGAAGGACGTAGAGTGTACGTGAATAAGCCGGTGTGTAGAATGAAGTGAAGGAAGTGGCTGTTGTGGGCATTGTTTGAGATTGAGGGAAGCGGAGTTTTGTTAAAGGAATGGATTACACAGCCCTTGAAGGAAGGAAAGATAGGAGCACCCCGAGGGCCCTTTGTCGGAGATCTCTCAGGCGTAAATAATTCTGTTTCACCCTGGGGAGCCTTTCATCACATTCCTTTGCTTGCCATACTCTACTTGTTGCTCCACTCACAAAGATGCCTGTGCCTCCAAGGGCTATTTGCTAACACAACAGAATCAACAGATACTCAGCCACCACCAGCCACTGCCACCACCACCGTCCTCAGACAACACAACAACAACAATCGCAACATCACCCAGCCAATCCAAACTCAAACGTCGATTAACCAAAACTTTTTCGTTTTCTCAGTCTCTCAAAAAATCATTTCCTTTCATTCATCAGGCGACGGAGAAAAGAAGATCGGGTGATTATCAGTGTGATCTGAGATGTTGGAAAAGAGTTATTGACTATTTTTATTGTTGTGAGAAGAAGGTGAAGGTGTTGTTGGAAGACTGAGACGAGTGAGGAATAAATTAAAGCGGATAAGAAGAAGAAGAAGAAAAGTTGTTGAAGTGGTTAGGTGTCTGTGGAGCAGGTCTGGTCTGGGCCCAGGCAGATCAGGAGAAGGAGAGGAGGGAGCTGTTGATAAGACGAATCCCTGTGCCAAGACAGAAAATGTGTGTGGAAGGATTGGCATAGCCGCAGGCAGATTCTCAGTGTGGGAAAATGGTAAAATGATAGGAATACTCCTATTCGCTCTGCTATTCAGGTGAACATTTATAATATCGCCTTTTTTTCTCATTTTCAAACTTTTAAAACTTTTTCAATAATTTCCGGGGGCTTTGGTGGGTTTCAGAGAATCAGAAACGTTCGGAGCAGATTTTCTCTGTAGTCGCATTCCTGGACTCAATGCCAAGCAAAGAGACATTTGTCAAGTAACATAAATAAAACAATAATTCATCACGTGTTCTTTTTCAACTTCGCATTTTGCAAAAATTAATTGCCTGTTCAGGAGGTGGACTAAATGGTTCGTTTTAATTCCAGAATTCTCCAGATGCATTGGTGGCTATAGGGGAGGGAACTAAATTGGCTCTCGCGGAGTGTCAACATCAATTTAGACACAGCAGATGGAATTGTACTATTTTAGGCTCAGAGATTTATGGACATGTACTCGTTCTTGGTAAATCTTTTTTCTTCTCTCCAAAAATTAAAACTTCCAGCTCCACTTTTTTTTCAATTGCATTCCCAATGGAAATGCTGTAAAAGTTTTCATGAAACGACTGATTGGAATCTGAATTTTTGTTAGGAACAAAAGAAGCCGCTTTTCTCTACGCAATTTCTAGTGCTGGAGTTACATATGCAATTACACAAGTACCGTTCTTTTCCCTTTCTCCAATTATTCTAGCAATAATTAATAATATTAATTGCGTGATAAATTAGCTAATGTGTTTGGTGGTATTATTTAGAATTGCGCTAATGGAAAAATTCCAGAATGTGGCTGTGCCCCAGCCACTATTTCCACAACATCATCCCAGATAGCTCCGGATTGGGGAGTCGCTTCAGGTTTTCGATGGGTAAGTTCATTGTTTTATTTAACACGAATTTAAATTCTAAGATGAAGAGTGCAATTTTTATTTGGCAGGGAGGCTGCTCTTCGGACGTTTTGTTTGCGATGCGATTATCGAGAAAGTTTCTCGACTCGAGAGAAATTGAAGGGGATATTAGAGCTAAAATGAATTTGCACAATAATCGGGCAGGAAGAAAGGTCAATACAATCATTTTTTTAATCGTTCATTTTTTTTACAAAATGATGGGTCTCCATTATAGTTAAATTACATGACAGGTTGTGAAAAGCACTTTGGAGACGGAGTGCAAATGTCATGGAGTCAGTGGCAGTTGTACTTTGAGAACGTGTTGGCTCAAATTGGCCAACTTCAGAAAAATCGGTGAAAAGCTTCTGCTCAAGTACAAAAGAGCCAAAATTGGGGTACGTTCATTTGCAAGTTAATAAAGAAACAGATAAAATTTTAAGTTTGATGAAAAAAATTTAAAATAATTTGAAAAGACGAAGAAGAGATCGGAGTTGTCGTTCATTGACCCATCTCCAAACTATTGCGACTATAACGAAACGACGGGTTCTTTGGGCACAAGAAATCGGCAGTGTGTTAAAAGAGACAAAGACAACAACAACAATTGTGAAGTTCTTTGCTGTGGTCGAGGTAATTCATTCTTTCCCTTCATTCTCTTTGACCAATTATTTTAATTCATGGAATTAATTTTTGTTTTTTAAAAGGGTACAACACACATCAGATTACCAGAACGTGGAAGTGTTCTTGCAGGTTTTCTTGGTGCTGTAGCGTTGAGGTAAGGGCAAAAGATTTTATTTTATTATTTTAACGGGTTGTTAAGCTTCCATGCAAATCCATGTAATCCACAGCTCCTGTCATAAGAATGAACTTTGAACTTTCAAAATGGTTCCCTATTTTAATTTTCTTCTTTACTTATTTAAATGTTTTTCAGTGTAAATCGTGCAGCGAATTAATGGAAGTCTACACGTGTAATTAATTTGGCTGTTATCGACGTCTTGTATCATCGGCTGTATTCTGTTTCCCGTTAGACAAGTTTTAGTTTTAGAGCAACGTGAGCAACCTGTGCAAGGCAGGTTTATTAGTAGACACTTGACAGTATTATCATTTGTGCGAACTCTGATCACTAAAGGAAACTAAAAATTTACTTTGTTTTACTATTATTAACTCATGTGAAAAAATCTCTTTGGACAATTTGGAGAGACTTGAATATTTCTTGCAGATATTTCCATGTCAGTAATTATGATGATTGATTTAATTTCATATTTATAAAATCTTTGGAGTCTTTATTAGTTATTGTAAACTTAGTATTTATTGATAGTTATTGTAAATACAGTATTTGTCGATTGTTGTAATTAATGAGAGGGTGTTTAGTGTTTAGATTAGCAAATTGTACAAATGTTTATATTTAAAAAAGAAGGAGCGTGGTAGAAGAAGGAGCATTAAGCGTTTTATTTATTCTCCTAAAGGTTCATGGCTTGACTGTGTATCAAGATATACAATTTGATGTTCTCCTCGCGTGTTCTTTTAAGGATTTCCAGAAGAAAGTTGTCCTGTAGTTGCGCATAAGCATTTTGTTCATATTTTAACTGGTAGGAGAGATGTACTTTTATTTTAAGAAAATAAATGAAGCGGAGAAAGCACACGAAATGAATGATACGTAGTATTTGTAGAAGGAAAAAACGTACAAAAATGTAACTCAAATGTTACGCTAATTCCGACGAGTACAATTCAAATACAAAATATTTAAAAATTAATGATGTAATGTGGAAGACTATTCTCAACTATTGTTATTGTAAAGGAATGAAGTTTACTCGTTGAATGTATTTATAATTAATTAGTCTCATATGAACTTGTGCGCTGTACTTTTCTGTTGCTCGTGATCTGAGGATTAGTATTATTAATTATTACGTCAGTGCCTACTATAACTTTAATTCATAAGTTAGATCATCACTTAATCATTATTATTAGGTTCAGTAATAATTGTATGTATATACCATTGAGTAATTTGACTTGTAATTCATTATTAATGTGCATTCAAAAATGTCCCCTCTAGGAATAATGTTATCTGAAATGCTTGAAAGGGTACAGTAATGAATTAGAGTTGTCAATTCTGTTAAAGATAATCTAGTTGGGGAAATTATTCTTTGTTGGGACTATTTTAATGAGCAATGTAATATCTTTATAGTCCACTAGCTGTGGCTAATTAGAAAGTGAACTTAACCCTTTGGAGAGTTTGAGGTAGCCTTATGGAATTTATAAAATGATGTTACGACGGACGTAGTTGTTAGTAATGGAAGTAGTTGAGTAGTGTTAGAGATTAAGTAGTGTGCGTAGTAGTAAAGAGTGGTATATATGCAAAAACAACGTTTTGTAACAATCGTCATAATATTTATCAAATAAAGTTAATCAACCCGGTTGTTTGGAACTTGTCCCATTTAATTCATTCGTGACCCTCCTCATTTTAATTGCATATTTCAATCGATGAGGTTGAATGGCACTCTTGACATTTCACCTGACAGCACCTACAAATTCATCCCATCATTTCATTAACCTTACGCTTTTCATTTATTTCCCATTTTCAAGGTCATTTTAAACTTAAAAATTTTATTATTCTACTTTTGTATCTGGAATATTTTAATTTGAAAAAATATTTTAAGTAAGATTTAAAAAATTACCACAAGAACTTGCAGTTACAGCGGTAATCCTTCTTTTTAGTGATGACCTTGTAACCTCGCTTGCAACTGTATAGAAAAACAATGACTAAAGGTGTTATTTTTTATATTTATATTTATATATACAGAACAGGAAATACAAAAAAAACGAACCATAGATTTCTGCAAGAGTCTATAGCTGATTTTGTACTGTTACATTGCCTTCCTTTCGTTCCTAACAAAAATGCATTAAAGTTAAAATGAAATCTGAACCGCAATTTTGAAGTAGGAAGATGAAGGATGACCCACCGTGAATACCAAGAGCGTCGTTGCGAACACAATAGTCGGGGGAATTATTTAAAAAGACGAGATCGTACACCGACGGAGTTCGCACTCCTCTTTTCTTCACTTGCAGACGACCTTTTCTATTTAGCTTCACCTGCGTTGCTTGCAGATACCGCAATTTCAATTCCTCCCCTAAATTTTCATATTTATTTTACAAAGTCTCAACTTCTGCAGCCTTTTATTTGTATCAAGAATTTATGACTGACCAATTTCTCTGAAGGAAGAAATTTGATGCCAACACGTGACAAGAGCACAGGAGCCGGAAACCCCATGACATTTGCACGCAATTTTGGTTTTTCTGAGAACTGATCTTCTGCCAGCCTCATTGTTATGAAAATCTACAAGTTGTTTTCCTTTGTCTCTTTTCTTATCAATCGCTTCGTTTGTATCCAAAAAGTTCTGTGTAAATCTATGCCCCCATTTAGAGACAAATGTCAATTATTGATTTCATTCCTCGAAGATCAATTAGTTTCTATCTACTTTATGAATGAAGAATGATTTACTTGTATCCGTATTGAAGATTGTCTGCACACCCTCCCCACCTCCACTCTTCTTTCAGCTCTCCAGGTCTGGGAGTTTTTCCACAACCACACGAAAGCAAATTGCCATCCCTACAGGAGCGTGCCACAGATTGAGTCAATGCAGCACTCCAAACTGCTTGTGCAAAACTCGTCTCTTTAGAACCTACAAAAAATAAATACAGTCATTATTTCACAAATACGCCTATCTCTTGACTGTGGCACCATAATATCCGTAATTCGCAAAAGGAAGTTATATTATTCTTTTAATTAAGCTTTGCACCTGTCTGTATCCATTCGCCCCATTCTCCGGTATCTGTCAATGAACAATTCCTGAAACCACACGGAGATGAACAGAGTTACAAACGGATGTATTAAATAATAATAATAAATATTTATATTTAAATACCATTGTTAAAAATCTGACTGACCAGTTGTGATGTCTGAATTGATATTTGCATTCTTTCAGGCCAATTTTGGCTCCATACGCCACTGCACCCATATGATCCTAAAATCCAAAAATACGTTGTATATAATATCTACCTCAGCATCAACTATCAACCACCAACTTGGAATTTCTAAATGGTACGGGTAGGTAATTTTTTGAAGCAAATGTCGGAATGCCTATCCGAAAGTGAACAAATCTGCAGTGATTTAAGTCAATCTACATAGTTTATGACCATTTTGAGCGCGGTGGGCACTAGACATTTACAAATACTATATCCTATAAAAATTTGAAAGAAATCGGTCAGAAAATGTGGCATGTAGGCGGAAACGCAGAATACATAGGACGGGTATGGACCGCAACGCCCCACCTGTTAGTCGTGACCACAACCTTAAGCAAAAGTACAATAAATAATTAGGAACGAGCGTTTTTGACTTTTCTTGTCGTATTAAAATGCTTCAGTCGTACACAGATGTACACAATAAATGTGTTGATAAGCAGCATCCGTAAAAAGTAGCAAAATTATGAAAAATGCCACAGGGGGGACCATTCTTTCCACTTATTTTTCCATGTTAATTCCCATAAGAAAAATTCCATTTTCGAGGTTCAAATTTTTGATTTTTTTTCAACAACTTCCAAGGCTTTAAGAGTGACCTGGAACGAGCACGTGACTATCATAATGTACTCATTCATTTTTTCGAAAAAATGTCAACTTCTTGGAGAAAAGTTTGCATCCATATTTTGAATTTT
>JABASD010000932.1:0-52856 GCA_019776165.1 Pogonognathellus flavescens | reverse complement strand
TTCATATTGTAAAAACTTTTTTAGCAAAAGTGGGCAATATGGTGCATTGTCTTTCTTGGAGTGCTTTTGCATTAGTAATAGTAATAATATGGTGCTCGAGTAGCTTGAGTTGACCACAAACTCAACGAATTTGCACAGCTATATAAATGTGTACATTTCATAACTAATTTAAGATATTTTGCTTACGTACACAATAAACCAATTAAGATGATACATGCAATTTACAATAATTATGATGCAATTGCGTTGTTTCATTAGAAACTTCCGCTTGCTTAAATACAAATGTGAATTTTAAATATTCCAATCAACTCCATAAACTAAAAAAGAAATGAGCTTCACAGTTACCCATTAGTCATTGACTAATGGCTATTTCGCTACTTCTGTAAAATTATACAAAACTATGAAATGAGACCGAACTGCTACTTACTTTGTACTTTCAATTTGTGTTTAATTTTAATTATCACAAAACCATGCACCACTTTTTCACATTTATACTATAATACTATTGCTTTTTTAAACAGAATATTAAAATCTATCCATTCATGAATATTCAGACTTGCACCGTTATTTATTACGATAATTATTAACCATACTAACTATTTAGAGGTAGGAAAAGCAGGCCTCTTCTATTATATCTTGATTCCTATTGATGTGAGACGCCGTTATCCGTTTCACATAATAACAAGCTGCTTATATTTTATTTTGATCCCTATTGTGCCCATTTTTTCTTATTTTCAATTTTTATTGCCTATGCCTGATATGCTACGGGGTGGGACCAAATACAAGAGACAATTGTTTTTCACAGTTAACAGTTGTAATTGCCATACACCAAATTCTACAGTATTTTGCAATCTACTGTCAATTTTAACATGTTCTAATACTATTTATAGCTTTATTAGACGTATGGTACCTTAATTTTATCAATTTTATAACTAATTTATGATGTTTTAGTGCTTATTAGCGTGCCTATTTCGTCGTATGTTTTCTAAACGAGAAAATACTACATTATTTGACCATCAGTATAAATCTATCAGTCTATATTCTGTATTATAGACGGTATTATTTGATCATGATTGTGATTGCAATATTCCATAGACATTAAATAGTAGCAATGAAATTCCGAAACGTAAACAATTGATTTATCTGTACATTTAATTTTTATAATGATGTATAAATTATAAATCATCGCGATCGGCATGAGAAATATTTTGTTGCTTGCAATAATATTACACCCGCTGTAAGCACAGGCCTAACCAAAAACAACATTGCTCCACTACATACAAACTACAAAGATTATTTATAAATGTACATTTGTACATACACCAGATTGCCCCTCATTTGCTTATATTGTCAGTCTGTTTCTTACACGATGCTCGTTGTTCAAGGCTGGTCATGGTAATTTACAATTTTCCATACGAAATGGTCTGACAATGACAAAGCCTGCTATATTTTAACCATAATGACGCAAAATCGATACAAAAAATGAAAAATCGATAATGCACTTGAATATACTGTATACGGAAATCAAAGTTTCAATATTCAAGACAAAATTGTAAAATCGAAAGTCCTTAGCCGGCACCGGCATCAGTTGCATGCAACTTCACAGATTATGATACAGATTATGTCAAAATTTAGACAGACTTTCAGATTTCACCCTAAGACAAAGACAACCAACTGATAACTGACAAAACAATCAACAACGGTAGCATAAATATGATGAAACAAAACAGCATTATTACTGCTGACCACAAATGTTGAATGTGATAATTATGATGTTACTGTCAGTTTTACTTCTTGTTTGTAATGTCTCATTGTGTGAATCCGGCGTACTAATGGTCAAAAAGCGAACAATAAAATAAATGAATTTACGGTGTAATTGTGTAATTCTGCCTTGATAATCTTACATCATCACAACTTGTTAACTACTGCCAACTACTGACTACACAGCTACCATATAAAATTGATTAGTAATAAAAAACAAAACTGAATATAACTTACCGGTTAAGAATTGGATGATGAATGTTGTATGTGGAGAAAAAAGAATTGCTGATTTGATCGGACGTCACTTCCGCTGTGGTATTCCACTGTTAAATGAGCTTTGATTGTGAATTAGCACGCAACCGACTGACGAACCACCACGCTGCAATTTCTTTTTTATGTGTCTGGTTGAGATTGTTAGTTGAGCGATTGTAGACGTCGGGACCCGGACTGGCGACGACTGCGAGCGTTGATGTTGACTTGGAGAGCTGCAAAAGAACAATGAGGATGACAGAGGGATGATCAATGGTAGAGAAGAGATCAAGTACAATTTTTGCTTCGCTCTCTCAAACTCTCATCAACCAACAAGACAAAGAATTGCCTCGCTCTCGTTTCTTGCTCAGCTCCGGCCGTTCGGCTGCGGCTTTCGAGGATTCGCTTTCTTTCACAAATTCTACTATAATCCAATCCAATCTAACACAACACCAGAACTCACTTTATGTATAATGTTTTTAATGTAGAGTAGGTATCTTCACGAACTGTATCTCTATTGCTAGTATTAGTATCTATTTGGGTACCAATACAAATGGAGAACCATAAAAGTAGGCAAAACACGACGCATACCACGAAACGAACAGAGTTTTTGCTCAGACGCAGTTTAGAGTTTAGAAAAGGTGGCAGAGCCAGGGCTATACAGGACTAGAGGTAGTAACAGTAAGTATACAATGGCCAGAAACATTTATTTTCTCTAGAATCCTCTAGAATTGAAGGTACATAGAAGTAAGGTGCAGGTGGGACAATGAAAGTACCTAGAAAACACATTGGTATAATATGGAAGAATGAAATAACAGCCAAAAGGTACACTTACCCAAAAAGGTATAAGTTTAATAAATTCTGCTAAAGTATATATATAATATACTCATCAGATTACTGAATCACTACAATGCAACATACTTGATGCAAGTATACCAGTTGCTTTTTCTGCTGTATTTAATTTGGCATCTTTATATTCTTATTATCATCGTAGTATATCGTACCGTTGTACTATACACCGGCAAACCGTATTTTACAAGCAATGGAGATAGGATTAAAAATAGAGCCGTAAAAGCGTATAATATCGGTTCGCTATTGCTATTGGTTCCGTTTTGAATAGCGAACATGTAAGGTCTTCATGCGAATCACTAACCAGTCTGTCTGATTAGATGTCTGTGTGCGGAAAACTTTGTCCGACATGTGGCCTCCAAGTTCGGTCTTACTTATATCCTATCTTTAGGTTAGGTTTGTTAAGGACTTGCATTGCAACGTTTGGGATCCTTCTCATTCTCATGTGCCTTAGGTGTAGTATGAAATGATCGCAAGGGTTTAAATAGGTAATATATTATATCCAATAATAGTTACAGAACTAAACAATACAAATCCAATTCCACTTGTGGGGATTAGTTCAACCCCAAGTTATTATAAGTTATTAAAGTTCTATGTTCTTTCACATTATAAATGTCACCCAAATAAAATGCTTGTTTTAGGTTTCATTCTTATTTCCGGTCACTATAAAACTACCGTGAAAATAAAGAAACTTTATTATAATTGAATACAATGAAATTGGTGCAATATGAAAGAAATCATACAATCGGGACCCTGAACTTTTTAACTACACTTTGAAGCTTTGATAGGCCAATAAATGTATGTTGTACTGCTTGGGTTGAATATGCTGCGATATACATAGATAATAGTTAGTACCTAATAGTTATTGGGTAATAAATTTTATAGACGAGTGAGTCTAGATGCAACTGATGGCTATGCTTTTGAATAGCTTACAAAATCTCCGATCAACTTATTTCGTTAAAAAATCCAAAATAAACGGTTACAAAACAGGCAAAACTATAGCGTCAGTTGTTGATGTTCCCAAACCGTAAGTAAAATTGTCGGTAAAGATGTTGGAAAAATGTTGTCAATATTTTGAAACTGCATGGTGACAAAATTGCTGTCGAAACAGTCAAGCTTGTTGTGTTCTCAATAACGAATCTAGACGAGGCGGACAGACACAACATACATTCCTACACAGTAGATTTCGAATGTATTTCACGAAGTATGCAAGTCCATATGCAAGTCAAAAGATATCTTTTTTTGCATGTCATGTATTCTGTGCTTGCTAATTTGTTTACACACAACAGCTACTATTAGTATATGTACATCCTCAGTAAATATTCATTCAGCTACCAATTATAATAATAATATTGGTTTTTAAGGAACTCTACAGTTCTAAAATGGAAATGTCAAACCAATTTTTTAATACTTTAAAACTTTGAATAATGCTAATAATGCTCGAATAATATGTACTAATTAAAGTACTAATTTTCGTTATTACAGATGAATGGGAACAAACATGTCGCAATATTATCATGTAGAGATAGATAATTTTTAGGGTAAAGTCTCATTGAAAATAAAGAAATTGGTTAGATGCTGATAATGATGATGACGTCGGAAGAATGTGTAAAAAGTACAAATTAGAATAAAATGTGTTTGCGAACGAACAGCATAGAAGAATTTATTTGATATCACAGCAATATGCTATACTTGTATTCACATATAAAATAGAAATGTTATGTAATCTTAACGTTAACGTAACAAATGTAGAAATAAAACAATCAATATAACGGTTATATCTATCTATGCTGTATAACTAATAATATTACACTTCGTTAATATTGTAGAATTGTAGAGTGTTAGCATTTGAGATTATTTCCTTCTAGAAATCACTATGTACGATTTTAGCTTTTCGACAAGAATCTATGATTTGTACATAAAAACACAATTCTTCAGGTCGACATATTTTTAAAGTAAATAATTCACTCCTTTTACGTTTTTTTTCAATATCTAGGAAATTTTGATTTTCTTACAGTTCATAAATACTAATTAAGACCTTTCAAAACAGGAATCATCTCAAATGCTAAAACAAACCTCTCTCAGTGTATCATTCATAAGATAATGAGCTAATACGTCAACACATGATTTAAGACTCAAAATATAATATAAAAAATATTTCTCTTATCACACGGTGATATTTTAGCGACACGTATTTACCAACGGACTACATACATAATTGGCATGTTATAAAATAAATGCAACTTGACCAACAAGTGTAAAAACACATAAACAAGACACAATAATAAAAATACGGGTCAAACTACTCCACACTGTACAAGATAATTTACACAAGAAACACACTCAACAAAAGACAAACGGGGTTAAAAATGAACATCTATGTTTGTAAATTGTAATTATTTAACCATATCTTAACTGATTCCCATGCATTCACTTAGAGTTTATTTGAGATATGAAAATGAAAGAGGACTCAAAGTTAATAATTACAAAATATTACCCGGAAAAATTAGACTAGGCTGTAATAAATAATAACTGCAAAATCGGATATTTTGAGAATAAAATCTGATATAAACTCATCTGTTTGCCATGCAATTTTCATAGCAAAGTGCAACCATAACAAACTTTGCAACACAAAAGTTGCATGCATCCTCTTTTAAAACCCGACTGGTAAGAATTATAATATGCTCAGACTCTATCTTGTCCAACCATTTGGACTAATTGGTAAGAACATGCTTGGTAAGGAAAATAATATAATACAATAGAAGGTTAATTAGGTACTATAAATACAGAACAAGAAAGCACAACTTTTCCCTCTGTGGCACACCTACTGTGACAGTGAAAAAAATTAGTAGAACCTTTCCAACACATAATATATAACATAATTGATTTTCCTGTTGTAAGAAATTAGTGCCACCAAAACCAACTTACTTGTGATTGTGATATTTACAAAAATAAAGTAAAGTTTTTAAAGTGTAAGCTTCTAAAAACATTCGCAACTGTAAATTTTTACAATCAACGATTCGCTCCATCGACATTATACCTACAATACTTATACGCTGCGGTTTAGATACACCATCGGCTTTTGAAATGTTTAAGTTTTCACTTAAATTTTTTACATATTGAAGCAAATATTATAGGTGCTGGGATTATTTACAAGGTAGTATTTACACGTAGAGAATAATTACACTATCAGTAAGTAAACAGAATTTTAAGTTAAGTTTGAACGACATCATTTTACACAATTCACACGACACATTTATTTATTTTGAACGACATACATTTTAGTTCATAAGCTAATGTTAAGTTGGTTCTGAACGTAGACCTATATACGATAATCTGTAAATTAGAATAAGTTAGTTTTGAACGTTGACACTTTTTATATTCTGCAAACTGAATACTTAAATTACATCTAAAATCATGCACATTCAACAGTATCTGTAAAATCTATATTTCCTCTTTAAAATACGATCGATGCTTAATGTAGATACTTTATCATACAGGAGGTGCATTGGCGACGCAAGGAAGGTTTGAGGCATACCTGCAAACCCCCCCTCGTGGTAACGAGGTATCGGCAACGGTGGCCGAACGAGGTATCGGAGTTAGTAGGCATTAACTTAGCACAGTTAGTACTTACTGAATCCTTTGTTATCGGTCTCAGAATTTTTCCAACTGGGTATCGGCGATCGCCACCGACCCTACGTTTGCAGGTATGGTTTGAGGGGATGATTTTTCATACCTGTTTAAATGGGTGGGCACAAGTCTCCCATTTATAGAAGGAGATCATCTAAATATTCATCATACTCCTCTTCTCTACTCTTTAACTCAGGAAGTATAGCGGGTTCTTTCCAAATGCTTCCTTCAACAGTACCAGCGTTACTTAGATCAGGCTCGCTTTGACGAAAATCACAACTATTTTTTGTTTTCTTGTCATCGGATCTATTATAATCTCTCATCTTTCGCTTCTTAGCCTTCCTCGTCACTTCCTTTCTTTGGTGGCAAAAATTCAATTTCATAGAGCATGACGGACACAGCCCTATTAAATAAAATATCATTGTTTTGAATATGATGTGTATGGGGACAAATTATGCGATCAAAAAAGAAAAAATTAAAAAGACTTACTCAATTTCACTAACGTATTCTTTCTCTCTTGCTCCTCCGTATAACCAAAGTTAACTTCCCATGACTTCAAATCGTCCATATTTTCACATCGTTTATCTCCACAAATGAACTGACCTTTGCCATCTGCAAGCTCTTTTTCGGTTCTCCATCTCATGCCGATCTGCAACAATACAAATTTAAGTAATGAGAGTGTCCAAAAAAGACACAACGAAGCTATTAACGTTTCAAAATATCATTTATCACGATCAAAATTATTTTCCAAAAATGAAAAATTTAATCTTACCTTGTTTTCTTTAAAATATAACAAATCACTTATACAATACTCTTTGAACAATTTATCATGGTATTTTTTAGCCAATTGTCGTTCCCAAGTATCTGCTTCCGCAGGTCCGTTCCACATAAAACGATGATTTGCTTTTATGATGTCATAATCAGTTTTATCGTTCGAACTAGAAAAAACGAACAATCATTTTGTAACCATACATTGTAAGTAACTATAACTCTATGACTGCATTAAGCCTCAAATACTTACGAGTCCCGCTGGAGAAGTTTTGTAGAGCCAGGAAAATACAGCAAGTAATCCCGAACAAGTTTTTTATGCCGATTGTACGCGTTCATGGATAGAAAGGAATTTTTATACGATTCCGTCCGACGTGCGATATCATCCATTATGCTTTTGGATGGCATGCCTATATGTTTCAGCAAGAATAACCTTATTAATGGATAATTATTGTTATACAATAAAATAGTATGAGGTCGTAATTCTGTTTTACTGCTTACCTGAAGAATGACTTGCTGAAGTACCCGGCAACGACGATGAAGTCTTACTTATCGGAATATGAGTTGCTTGAAACCCTGAAGATTTCTGCAGTACACCTCGCTTTGAACACTCTTTCTTGATTGTTTTCTCTGCATCATCTTCAAAACTGGAATCGTATCCATCCCAATCACGTTGACAATCGCTAGTCATTTTGTATTTTTAAAATGCCAGCGGATCTAATTGCAGCAATAAGCCTGAAATAGATAAATATTTTCAACATCACAGAGAGCAGAATGAAAGTCGAACAAGTCTAGTTTTGCTGTCAGAGTCAGATCAGTTTTGTTGGTGTAATGTCGTAATGTCCTTTGATTCAGGAGTACAAAGTACAACGGTTTCTCATTCAATAAATGTGTTTGAAATCGATTCGAAAAATACTTGTAATATGTTCGTCAATTACTTTTAAACACTCTTTATTGTCATTAATTTTAAATTCAGTCAAAAGACTACGATTGAATACGATTGTAGAAACTAATTGGTTAATGTAAAATTGTAATGTCCGACGTCGACAGTATTCCTTACAGTAATTGAAATTATTACTGCAACAATTTGTGTATAAACGGCAAATAAGTTGGATATTCAGTTTTTATCTATTCGCAATATGTCATATCATCATCGTCATCGTCAATCAAATTATGTAAATGTGTTATGCGGGTATGATACCGCAATACCACCATGCACCACTACGAATATGTAAGAATTCTGGCCTTTAACTTCACAAAATTACAACTTTTCCCAAATCCGTCAGATCTATTATTTTACCCAAGGGCGTAGAACCGCAGGTGCTGTGGGTGCGGTGCACTTGGGCTAAAGGGCAGAGGGACATCAAATCCCTGCTGCCTTTGTTTGATAGTTTGTACAAAATTTGTCTCCAAAAATGCCACAAAAGATACACATTTTTCGATGTTTTGTGTACGTTTTAGCCTAACTTCTTCACCCTGCTCGGTTCTGTCGTATAATATGATCAGCACTAGCACCTGGGCAGCATAGGCCTCCGCTTTTCGCCCCTGACTATATCCAGTTAGTAGGTACTATTATATAATATTTCTTTTTGCGTCGCGACTCGACGCTCTGTTTTCTATGTTCAATTCAATTTGTGTTTTGTTACAAATATAATGTGTAATACAATTACCTACGCTGGATTTGGATTCTGACAATTTACGATTTCCTTTAAATAAGATGCAGTCTTACTGAGGTGATTGAGGTGAATATCTCCAAATGTACTATATGAATGCATTTATATGGCCTACGTGTGTTGTCAATATGCAATCTATTTTTTGTTGAACTCAAAACACCATTATACTAAAAAACTATAGTCCATTTTAACACACTACCGTATTATATTTTGAAAACTGTATTAATATACATTTACTCACCAATAAGAAAAGTTTTCCACGGTATCTTTTTATAAAAATTATGACATGACTTATATAAAGGTGGGAGTGGGATTTGTTCTGGTAATTTCCATGTTTGTGTTTGTCTGATTGACTATAACCCGTCACTCATATTATTGTGGAAATTATAACACAATAAAATATGAAGAGCATTATTTGGTTTATATGATATTATGTTTATTTTCTATTTTATTTCAAGAACATTGCTAACGAGTTAATGTTCAACTTTGAACCGAAGGGTGTTGAATTAATCTGACAAAATATTAAAATATCAAAATATTAAAACCGATTGCACATGATTAAGGGATGATAACAGCAAATACGCAATTATAAGTTAATACAGCACAAATATTTGAATCAGTTGGAAACTATCCCTACTATCCCACACCCACGCTTCTGTTATTGAATGCCCTCCCTTCAACCATAAACTGCGTAATATTGAATACGCTTCCCTGAACTGTTTTCAACATTTATGTTTATTCCACTAATGCAAGTCCTGCAATGTCAAAGTTAAAGTATGATCCTACTGACCTCTTCTCCAACATTTTCTCTGACAACTTTAATTAACTGCATTTCAATAGTCATGGTTCTATAGAATAATGCATTTCGAATATCAAATATCAAATATAGAAAAACAAGGTTAGAAACTTACCCAACTCGCCAACTCAGGCCTCAGAGTGTACAGGACGACGGATGTTGAACGAGAGGAAGAAAAGAATCTTTGTCTATTCTAAATTTTGGGGATAAAATTTTGAATTTACAATTAAAATTACAGGGAATAATTTTCATCTGAATTATACACGAATATACAAACAACCAACAACGACAACTGACTGCTGTTTGTTGTTTGTTTGTTTTGTTTTGACTTTCCAATTAAAAATACGAGGAGATGATGGAAACGACGAATTGGTAACTAAGAACTAAATGTAAATATTTGGGAAAACCCTGTTACCTTTGTTAGTTGCAAGTTCTAGCTGAATTTCCAGGGTTCTACTAATTGATATTGGTATGCAGATGACAGATTTTCAACGTGATTCCAGTTCAGCTCCAGCATCACAACATTCTCACAGTTTTCACAATCAACACAAACGCTGTGGACGTGTGGACTGGTCTGATGTCTGAGAGAAGAAGAGATTATGCACAATGCACCACACGCACAGCCAGCAGCATTAAATAGCGTGAGAGCGTGTCTGCCTAGACTGACTACGTAATACCTATAGTCATATCAAAGTATATAGTATGATTGTTTGTTGACTTGTTCAGCATCTATGTTTACCACTTTAATAAATGAAATCAACGGCGGGGAATTTTCGCAACCTTTATATTTCCTCCAGTCAGATGTTCTCGTCATTCATTTTCCACAAAAGTCCGATTAAATCATAATTTCGCATTTTTACGCCGTAACGAAAACCAAATGAATCGATTTCTAAGTAGTCCGATATTCTTATCGAACCGAATTGTTGCAGCATGTAAACAATATCCACAATTAAAATTTAAACATTTCAAAAGTATTACTCCAGTTCGTACATTTCACACTTGGCCGAAATTGCTGCAACAAACACAAAGTTTATCACCGGCTAATTCCATAGCACTGCCCTCATATGCAAATAAATGTGTTGGACTATGGTTGTTTGGTTGCGCAGGAATGTGTGTCGGAGCTGTCATGTTGGGTATGTTTATGGAAATTCTGTTTATAGTGAAGAAAGATTTTGTTTAAATAAAAATGCATACCTAATTTAAAAATTCGAGGTTTATAGATTCGGATTTTAAATATAGTTGACGATGTAATGGTGTGGTAACTATAAATAAATATTCATGCTGTTTATAATAATGAAAGTAAATTAATCTTTCCAGGGGGCATTACGAGGCTGACAGAGTCAGGTTTGTCAATGGTAACATGGAAATTGTTCGGTGAAAAACCTCCAACAAATAAGTCTGATTGGGAAGCTGAGTTCAAACGATATCAGGAATACCCCGAGTTTAAAATGTAAGGACCAAGGGTAGACTTTTCTGAATGACTTATGTGTTACTTGTAACTTAAGACTTAATTTTGACTGTGACATTAATTGAGTGTAGAAAGAACAAGGATATTACTCTTGAAGATTTTAAATGGATTTGGTGGATGGAGTATGGCCATAGAACGTGGGGGAGAATGATCGGTGCAGCATTTTACATTCCTGCAACCATATTTTGGACAAAAGGTTGGCTTTCAAGGAGTTTGAAAAAACGAGTTGTAATAGCCGGATCCCTATTAGCCTTTCAAGTAAGTGTGCTCTAGAAAGTCCTGTTCTTTGTTTATTTGTTAATGTTGTATGATTTTTCATTGGGTGAATTCATTTTAAGGGTCTTCTCGGATGGTACATGGTGAAATCCGGATTGGAAGATCGATTTCATGGAGAAAATGACGTGCCACGTGTTTCACAATATCGACTTGCTGCGCATTTGGGATCTGCCTTTGTTTTATACTCATTTTTGTTGTGGTCTGCAATGGATGTCATGACTAATCCTCAATTGTTACAGAAAACCAAAGAAACAATACGGTTAAAAAGACTAGTCCATGGTTGTAAAGCGTTGATATTCCTAACAGCCATATCTGGAGCATTTGTTGCAGGATTAGATGCAGGGTTAGTTTACAACTCATTTCCAAAAATGGCTGATAAATGGATACCCGATGACATCCTCGCCTTAAAACCTACATTAGTCAATTTTACTGAAAATCCTACAACCGTTCAATTTGACCACAGGATTCTGGTAAGTGTTTTAAAGTTTGGTAGATTTTATGATACGCTGTAAATTGCGATATAATATTTCAATTTTAACTTGGACGCTTTAGGGAGTAACAACATTTTCTGTAATAATGACGTATTGGCTGTTAAGTCGTCGTGTGAGACTTCCTCCAAGAGCCCATTTTGCATCTAACGTTATGGCTCTCGCAGCTGTATTTCAGGTAAAGTTGAATAATTTTTACGAAAACCATTACTGGCAACTGAGTCTTGGATTAAGTTTCAATTTAATCTAAACATAAGTATGTGCCCTTCTTCGCAGGTTATTCTAGGCATTACAACTTTATTGTGCTATGTCCCTACATCTTTAGCCGCAACTCACCAAAGTGGTTCATTGCTTCTTTTGTCCAGTGCATTGTGGGTCTCCCATGAACTCAAGAGAATGCCAAAGTAGTAATTATTTGTTTATAATTTCCCTGACTGCTAATTTTATTTGTTACAATGAGTAAAAATTACATAAGTTCACAAATATTATGAAAGTTGTTTATTTTAACTTGTTACTTTGTTGTCTTGAATATCTCAATCAGTTTTAAAAGTGCTGCTGGCGTAATAACTCTTACTCTGCGCCATAATGTTGCAGTAATTGGCTTATTCTTTTTGCCTCCTTCAACCAGCATCGTATCCGTCTCATTAGACATCTGATAGTCAAAGGCAGCATATACGTCATTCTCCTGAATAAAACATTTACAAAATCAACTTTACTAAAAGGTCGCGTAATTTTAAGGTTTGGTGTGGGACAAAGGAAACCGACCTTTAATTCAGACCAAAGATCATCTTCTGGATACACATAGTGCATTGTTTGTGGAGGGTCTACAAGTTTATACATTTTTGAGACAAATATGTAATGCGAAAAGTTATAAGGCATTCTTTTTTTCTTGCATCCTTCCATATCAGCTCTACATTTAAAAACAATTTTCGGTTAAACTCACATCATTCTTAGTTTACTTAACATTCTTAATTTTCATGTAATGTATCTTACAGCATTGATTCCAACATTGGAACGCTGACGTCAGAAGGCAAATTTACGAAACGTTCATGAATAATCAAACCAATTTCAGTGGGCTTTCCCCCCACCGTTGATCCTCCAACAATTTCATTGAAGCGTGCCTCTCCTGAAGTTCCTTTCGCCTTTTCTTTCAAATATGATGTTAATTGAGAAATGCTGCTTACATCCTTAAACAATTGTAAAAAATGCATGTTTTTATACTACTACCACATTAAATGAATATTGTGTACAGAATAAGTAAATAAGTAGATTATAATAAGTTAACTATAAGTAAACCTCTTGAAAAATATGCACTCATTTTCATTCACGATGAATTGTTAAATGCGTGAGATCAGTTACCTTTTTGGCTGTTAAATTTACAACTGTTGTAAAGGCATACACGGTATCATCATCCATTTGCTCATCGTCATCACCCCCACCGTCCAGAGAATCAGCTTGCTGTGCAATCCAAACCAACAGAAACATTAAAACCATTTTTGGCCATTTGTTTACATAAACTAATCATTTTAATTTTAATCGTTTTTACCTTAAGCACGCATCCAATATGGTTTTGTCGAATTAATAATTCGGCAAACTGATGGAAATTTAATGGTTCATTTCCACCGAATAATTGTTTCAGTAGCATAACAACTCCAGGTATATCTTCATCTAACGGTGGATAAGCTTCAAAGTCCAAGATGATATTTTCCTGTTTATCGATTAACAAAACAAATCGTACCATAAATTACATAAATCAAGTACACCATAAACTATCTATAGTTCATTTAAATGCGCTAAAAATTCTGATAAATATAAATACAGAAAATTGCAACATATTTAACTGTTAATTACTAATAATGAGTGAAAAATAAAGTGCAATTGTGCAGTAACTTAAATTTTTCATGAACAGCAACAAACGTATCTAAACATATTGATCTATTTTAATTTTCCTAACTAATGCACAGACATTAAAAATATTATCAATGCATGCAGCATGTTCCTAGTATTTAGTTGCTTACCACTGTTTCCGGTTTCTCGGTTGCGTCTCCAAGAGACAAGGTGCCCATCCCGGTCGTTTCCATTTTTAGAAAAATATTTAACAATATCACACCCAGTCAATAAGGAAAATATGGCGGAATAAACAGATGAAACGATAAGCTAATTATACTACTAATTGTTATTATATTAACTGCAACTATTGTTGCATTGACACTGAACACGACAACCACAACGTGCAAATGTTTTGTGAACGCGATGTTCTCCGGTCCATTTCAAAAGTTACTCGGAAGAGTAAAAAGAACAGCTGATTTAGCTAATCCTTGAGAACGGACCAATACAAATACAAATGTTGATTAAGAGATAGAGGCGAGAAGATACCAAGTACAAGTAGGGAAATAAATCTTCCCACACACATGAATAGATGATTTTGTCTAACATTGTAGACATTATCTAGTCATTAGTCATAATTTTATTATTAGTTTAGGGAGTTTAGTAATAGTAGTAGTATGCTAGAAGTTATTAGGTATCAAATCATTTAATCATGTGTATATAATCATGATTAATAAATTATCATAAAGGCTAAACTGTAAATTTCCTTTAGTATTTTAGCTGAATAATCTATGAATTCTATTTTTCTTTTTCACATTTAATTTGTTTCTGTGTTTTGTGTTACACCACATTTGCCAGTGATCAGTAGGTCATAGTTCAGTCAGTATTGTATTATTGTTCATTGCACGATTAGTATTATATTACCTGTTCATAATATAGTTAAACAAGAAAATGAATATTATACGGAATACAAATATTTTCACACTTCAATAATCAATAATGGTAAGAAATTTTAATTTTCTACTCTTAATTTACTTCTTATATTATCGTCGAAAATATATTTTAAATATCAAATCGTAAAAACACACCAGATGCAGGTTTCAAAAGTTCAAAATAATATTCCATACTATTATAAATAGCAATCTTATTATAATTAAATCCACGTATTTGTAAATGTATCTACCAGGCACTTGATTGGATAACTCGACAAAGGAATTTTTTAATTGTGATTGTGTGAGAACTAATTTGTGTCAATGTCAGTGTGGTATTTACGATTAATTATAACCTTTGAGAACAAAAAATTGGCTGGTTTGATTGTGTGCTTTATGAATCTCATAAAAACAAAGCTCCTGCACAAAGTTCCAACTACAATTACAATATTAATATATATGTTTGCTTTTTGCACAAAGACAAAACTAAGAGACGGATTGAATTTGCGCACTAAATTGTTTTGTGTTACGTTAAACAACTAGCATAACTGCAACGCACGCTAACTAGTGTTCCTTGATTCATTTGCCATATCTATTTCCATTAAGAAAAATCGGGATTATTTGTTTTGATAATACATGTAATAATTATGCGCGTTTATTTTCTTCTAAATTGCAAATTCTCATACTAATTCTTCTAAATTGCAAGCTTTTTCATATAGAATTAGAATTAACTGTACATACTGTACACATACCATTTCTTATTAGCATAAATAACTTCGTCATAATCTGAGATAATGGATGAAGCTCTCAGCAAATGTTGGGGCTTCATGGGATAGTCATCAATAAATATATTTTCAATACTCTGTACTGTCTGTACTTGTAGAGAAATTGCAAACTGCCAAGGTGTGGAGTGATGTCATCAAAAAATATATCCTCTAAGCTATTCTTCCTCTAAGCTATTCTTCCTCTAAGCAATCCTTATAGGTATTAGGTATTGGTATTACATAATCATTATAACCTATTCTCATCCTTCTACCCCCTGCAGTGTAGATTTGCGATAGTGTAATGCAAAATACTACCTACTGAATGTACCGAATGAAGATTACAATAGAATTACATTACAGAACGTAAAAAATTCTGACGAATGTGGTAGTAGCCTATTTTCAGCAATCCTCTTACTTTTAAGTATGGTAAAATTATTGTAGCAGGCCTATATGGAAATTAGCTATCTAATTTTACAATAAAATGGTTTTAATAGTTGCTTGCGATTTTCATTCCGTGCTGTGCTATGACTGTGACTGCTGTATGTAGCTGTGCTTTCCATTCTAATATTATCATGTCACCCCATAAGTATGTTAATAATTTTCCATAAGAATACATGAATATGAACATGACAGTTTATCATAGATCGTTATAGTATTATAGTCTATAGTTCATCCCACTTTTTCTTTGTGATGTAGAAACATTCCACTTTCAGTATCATATAGTGGTGTATATTCAGTTGTATCATTTTTGTTACATTGGAAACCAAAAAAAAATGTTTGAAGAAGATTCCGTGTCCCTGTGTAGTTAGATGTATGTAAACCTAAACTTGCAATTAAGGAGCATGTTTGCGTTGCAAAAATATTATTTATGATTTTGCTAGAACAAAACCACACACAAAACTCTGGTTTACAGACACAAAGTTGCCAAAGATCGATGGTACTACAGATACAGAAGGAGTACCTAATACATTGTTAAATGAGAAGTTATTTGCACATCTGGTTTTAAACATGTGGCTATATATATAAAGTAGCTATATTGAACGTATATGAATATTATGTAGATCTGCAGGCTTTTATAATTCCAATGCATGTTTCATTTTGTTCTGTTTGCACAATCTGTTCTATTCTATCTGTTGTATTACATAATGAATGCCAACAGCATGGACATAAGTGATTTGTTTGTTGGAATGCTTCTTTAACGCTCAAATGCTTTAATTGAAGTTAAATGGTATGAGTTAAGTATAGCTGTGTATTGTGACACACGCACACTAAAATATTTTTATGTGTCTGAGTGCAAACGCCGATACAACTATTCATTGTGGTTAACTTCCTTTTTTTTGGTTAGTGTATGATCCTCAGCGACATTAATTATTATTGCCGTACGATTTTTTTTCTGAAATAATATTACGGGTATTATTTGTTCTCAATCTCAATCTGTATTTTTCATATTGTCTGAATTTTCAAAACACACCATGGTACATTCTCAAGATTTACATCTAAAATTAGAGAATTATCTATAATTTCAAGTCTTCTATTTTTGAATTTTTCTTTTATGATTCATAATCCTAAAATTCATTACAAACAAAGCAGTAACCACATCGTCTTTTACAAACATATATTAATAAAAAAAATCCATGCAAAAATTAATTTCTAATAATCTTACTTTTAAAAATTATAAAACTAAACTAGTTAAAAAAGTTGTTACAATTTTTGCCATAAAAGGTTGTAGGCAATAATAATAATATAGTTGTCTGCACTAGGACATGCTACTTACATTGCTTTCATCTGATTCATCTTCATGTATTATTATAACAAAAGGAACACACTGTTGAAACAGAAAAATGAAATTCATTTCAATTAATCCATTCTAACATGAAGACGGAAATTTAATATTACTTGACGTTCACCCCGGTGTGGTCCAATTTTATAACGTAATAAAATTTCATGTTTTGTTATTCGTTCATTCATAAAGATTAAGTTTAATTTTTACTACATTTGTTCTAACAGTTCTTTTAATGTAGCCTTGTAACCTAACCTATATTCTTTGTAAGGATTTCTCTTAAAATACACCGCATGGTTGCTACACAAAAATCAGGGTGTGATTTCTTTGCACAGTTGTTCTATGATATAATAGAAACCTAAAATCATATCCTAAAATCCTTCCGGTGCTGTGAGTGACAAAGGTTAAAATAACGATTGGTAACCTTGCTGTGTGTCAATCGAAAACTATAATGTAAGGAATAATAATGCAAATCTTCATGTCATGAAAAAAATCGATTGTCTGACTCCAAGGAGCCATCAAATGCCATAAATCTTATTCTGTTGGCCTTTCTGTGTGGTAACCGTGCGGTTCTCTTAGAATACTATTGGTTTTGCTCCAATAATATATCTAAGATTACTGTAAGAACACAATCAATTTTTCTCATTACCTAAGTGTAGAGTTTTTCACAAGTTTTAATTATTTATATTATTTTAGTTAGCAGTTACAAGTTTGTTTTCTTCCTGGAATTTTTTAAAACCAAAACTGGAGGACATAGTACATTAATACTTACATATTATTATTACAATGCGTAAACAAAGATAGGACCAATTGAGATTACCTAACAATTTTAAATAATATACTAACCAGCATTAACTCTCAGTGAGTATAGTGAGCACCTGCCTTTGTACTCAACTCACCGGTATAATATGTGGAATGTGGAACCATGATTATGTAACAAAGTTACTTGTACGGGAACGCGTTTCCTGTCTGTCTGTCCGTCTGTTCGCACCATAACTCAAGAACGGTTTGAGGTATTGACTTGAAACTTGGTACACGTGTTCTAGTGATCCATTGGAAGGCTAAGTCAATCGGTCAACTCCTTCATGACCTTTGACCTTTTAGACCAACTACTGTGTTAACATAACATCAACAACACACTGAAATTTAAACACTGTTATGTATGTGAATTCTACTTATAGATTTGAAAGTGTTGATGTTACAGTTAGTGTTACGGTGTCATAGTTCACATCACTACTGTTCACTTCGTTACGTGATTACGTGCGGTTTCGAACCGGTTTATTATGTGTTGTTTTTCTATGATGTAAAAGTCTTGGTAAAAGTGAGAAAAGAGTTTGAAGGTTTAAGTTTGCATCGACTACCTGTTTAAAAATGAATCTCACTTTTAGTGTTTTGGTAGCAGGTGCATAATCGGGTCGAATGCGTCCACTTAAAAGTTCAATGCTTACAGAATAGATAACAACGAGCACGACAGAAGAATGAGATTTTTTATTTCACATTATCTTTGTCAAATAATAGTATTACATAGTAGGCTTGATTAAATTAATGACGTTCGTTCCAAAAGCTCATTTTATTCATACATCCGTCGGTATCTGTTGATCTGGATAGAAATCGGTTATAAAATGTAGAGCAGACTGAGCAGAGGACTTTTCCTATTACTACTGTTGTACCCCACGTGTAAGATAAGGCATTCTGTAATTGTAGAGCACAGACAGGAGACAGGTATTTCATTATCAGTATCAGCATTGTTTTCACAATTTGAAGTTTCATCGTTTTACAGTGGAGCAATGATGGTGTACAGTTCTATCTGAGTTGTCATTACGTATAATGTCTGTTTCACACATCTTTACTTGCAAAATGGGATTTAAACCAAACAAAGTCACAGTTAGTCAAAATATTTTTCGGCGGTGTATATCCATGTGTCCAGTTTTATTTTATCCAGGCTCAATTTTCATACGTTTGTTTTTTCCAATGAAAATAATTATAGCAGCGGGATAAAATACAAGGTTACGTTGCAATATAAAGACGAGTTTAACATATATAGGATTCTACTTTGTCAATCACATTACATGATGTACAATGGACTAAAGTGTTAGAATGTTTTATCTTCACTATAATAAATCTTATTGTGATTTCAGATTTGAAAATGGTTATAATAATGTAAACTATTATTGTATTATCGCAGATATTATTTAAGACGAAGACCGTTTCGGTTGGTGAATGTGTGACCCTATTTGGATAAAGTAATCTCATTCTCAATATACTCGCGTACACATTACGCTAGTAGAATTAAATAATTATTACATAATGCCATGGAGAAATTATTTGTCAGCTTTACCGTATGGTGTCAATCTCTGGGTCGAAGTAGCAGCGAGAGTTTCACTATTTGTTTTATTCTTGTATGAAAAATATTGTCAATACACTGTATTCCTGCACTATATAAACTGAATGACTAATCAAATACCCGAATGTTTTCTGCTTGCAGTATAACTGAATGTACGCCGCCATTTATAAGAGAAATTCAACCGGAAGAGTATTGGTTATATAAGTACCCTAGCCAAAAAGCCTATGTCTCAACTACGGCTCTATACGTAAAGACCATTTTACTAATTATTTTTCACTACACAAATTGTAATTTTAAGTTATAACCGAATTTTTAAAATAGGCTATCGTCATTTCATGTGACGCAGCGGTGATAATATTATTTTATGCGATTAATCGAAACTCAAAAGAATCATGGCAGGCCTTTCTTGTCCCTACACTGTCTCATCCGCTTACGGGTGTAATAACCAACTTTATAAAAATTGCAGTCGGTATGTACCTCTTTTCTTCATTCGTTATGATCCTCAATCGTTTTAAATACATATGAATTAATCATAAAATCAAATGTTTATAATCAAACTGATACTTCAGCCATTTTCTGGTTGTGCTTGTGCTGTGCGATCTACGTAAAAAATTTAATACTTACTGAGCAAATGTTTTTTTATTAATCACTTATGGCAAACTTGTTAACTCCACACGTTTTTTTATTCATAACTACGTCATTCTTGTCCTGATTGTATATATAAACCTTTTAATAATAATTTATCTATAACAATAATGTTTTTTTTTCATTTATGATATAATATATATAGCTATGTAATTTACAAGTGAGGAATGCTAAAATTAATTTTGATATCAGTGTAGTATATAAATGAAATTAATTTGACTTTTAAATGAATCGTAGGTCGTCCGCGACCAGACTTTTTTGATAGATGCTATCCAGGACATAAGACTTTTGACGCTACATCAACTTGTAGTGGAGATTTTGATAAAGTAGAAGAAGGACGAAAAAGTTTTCCCAGTGGACATGCATCAGGTAAGAATTTGACAATTTATATATTTATGGAAAATATTATTTATGGAGATATTATGTGCACGAAAATTGTCTGTTATTTCATTCAAAATCTTTTTGACATAGTGAGTTTCTGTGCCATGGGGTTTATATCTCTGTATTTGGCTGGTAAGCTGGGAACTTTTAATAGTCGAGGGCGTGGTGAAAGTTGGAGATTGTTATCTGTCATTGCACCGTGGGTGGTTGCTTTAATGATATCCATCAGTCGAACTTGCGATTATCATCATCATTGGCAAGGTACATGAACTATTTAATTGCTCTTAATTTCTTTAATTAGTTGTGTACAATGAATGTAATTATGATTTTTATCACATATTAGCTACTTCCTCTCTGATTTTTTTACAGATATTACCGTTGGTGCTTTTCTTGGCATTGTAATTACATTTATCGTATATAGACAGTACTACCCTAGTATATTCGATTCTTCAAGTGATATTCCTATATGCTTACTCACGGATGCAAATAGTGCTACGAATACGCTCAAACGTCAAAATAATACTCAAGCTGGAACTTCGTCTTCTTTAGTGAAAAATGTGTAAATTCTTTCAAAATGAAATTTAAATTAACTTATCTTTTGAGCTCCTGTATTAATATTTTTCTAATATGATTTACTTTTCAGATATGAACCGACATGATTTAATACTAACATAATATAATTTGCCAATTACTGAATAAGTCGTACATTACAACGTTATGCAAGGATGTGGGCGATGCGGAAAACTGAAAATATGGAAAGTCTTTGCCCAGCCAAGCCTACAGGAAATAACCCAATCACCGCCTGAAAATATTACTATTCATATCAAAGATTGACAAACATTCCTTTTTTTGCTACGATTCTTCTACAATAAATAGTAAATTGCAGTGAGTGTATGCATTGGATGCTATGTATTATGCAAGTTGCGCTTTCACATGTATGTATCCAAGATATACAATAAAATCCAGGCGACAACAACATGTTATGTAATAGTTTGTTCTATTAAGAATAATATACATCCATCTTGCTGCCAAACGTTCGATGTTTAGATTCTATTGCCGGTTTTGTAAAGTTCTCAAGTTATTCCTGTACACGTACACTCAAATTTTGCTTATTTATAAATTTTCACTGGACAGTAAGGAATAATAATACGGGTAATAAATTAATTCATTGCAAATACCTAAATGTATCAGTTTTTTTCTGGTTTTCTCAATTATACAATTTTCAAAGGTTCATTTTTTGTTACAGTAGTAAGTAATTAGCAGTGAAATATTTGACTTTTTACAAATAAGTGATGAGTACATTATAATATTTGTAACAGTAGGGTGTAAAACAACGATAATAAAATGGTAGGTAAGGTATGTATTTATAGGTAGGTACTTTAATCTTTGTAACAAGACCTAAGGTACAAAATTCTGCTATTATTTTCGAACCCCTAAGCAATATTTTATCTTACATGAGTGAGCTACTGCTACAAGAAAAACGCGATTGAAAAAACATAAGAAATGATGAAATTGCTCTTTCATTCGCGATTAAATCAGAAAACAGTAAAAAAGCATACTTTTGTTTTGTACACTTAGGTCCCGTTAATCCGTCCTCGTCACTTTCAGCAAATTTGGGGCAACAATTTTTTCATATCTTCCATTGTATGTTTAACTTCAACCGCCCATTAAAATACATTTTACACCATAAAGTGGTATAACCATATATGAAATATGGAAAATCCAACGTTCAAACTTTACTCTTCCCCGTATTTCAATTTACGGTCCCTTTTTACAACCCCATATGAATTTTTGAGAAAATGGTCCTACCAATTCACATTTTGTTCACTAGCTAAAAAATTAATGAACATAGACAATTAGTCCCATGTCAACGTTTTATGTGAACTACTAAGTTTAATAATCTACTAAATAAGAATACTGTGTTAAGAAATTTGAACCAAATGAATTAATTAAAAAATCCCTTTTCCATCTTATTTCAGCCATTCCACTTATCAAAACAGTTAGTACTTTGGATTTTCCATATTGCAGTACATAAGACATTCAGTATAATATTTTATATGCAGGTATGTTAATTTCAATAAATGACACTCTTATCCACGTTCGTTGTTACTATAGCTATATACTTATAATCGAACGAACTCCAATCCAATTACAGAGAGAAGCTGAATTCTTAAATTCTATTCACACATTTGTTTTCAACATTGAAATGTTTGTAATCTAGAACAACTGTGACATGACGAATCACATCGGAACAGATAATCCTAAATAATTCAGTTGTAACATTATTACAGTTAGCAAAACAGACATTGACTTACATTCTACTAATAATATTATGATGATGCTATGTGATCAGACAACATACAGTCTACATAATAGATTAAAATTACAGTGCAATTCGCATAGTTTTTAAATTGTCATTTAGTTGTTATCTGCTACAACTATCTGTATCTTTCTATTATCTCTAGTATTCCGGTGGAATGGACGTGTTATTTTCATGGTATCTGCTTAGATTTCTCTGCTGTAATCTTCATTTCATTCAAAACTACTCCATCCTTCCCCATCGACCTTTTCTGTCTTCCGGAATAACCTTGTGCTTGTGACTAAGAAAAATACCATCGACATAAAAATTAATTTCTCATATCATCATTATAATACTTGATTCTTAAATTATTCATGTCGGTACTCAGTCAGTGATTAAGATTTATCACCAATTGACAAAACAATATTTATGAACAAGACTTTAACAATCATGATGACATTTTTGAAACAATTTTCCTCTTGTTGCAATCTTATATAATATGAGTGACATGCATATTATCATGTATTGTAAAATTGTAGTATGCACTGCATAAGTGTAAGTACATGTACTACAATGCCCCATTGCATTGTACTTGATACATTCATAAACATTAACACTTCTATTGCAAATTGATAAATCTCATTATTTAGAGGAAATTTCCTACTGGAAGTAAGAGAGACTTTTATGCAGTCATTTACCTCTGGATGAACTTTTGCAATTCGTCGAAATAGTTTAATGAAATGTTATTAATTAAGAAAATAGTGTCTCATTGTTGATTTTGAAAAAATGAAAAGTACTGATAATTAGTGCGGAATGGGCAATACTTACAGGATGTCTCATTGAGTTCCTGGCTTCATACGCTTCCCACAATCGAGCTTCTGCTAGAATATCTCTGGCCATATCATCGACAGTGTCTTCAGAGTTTTCTGCAGTTACATCTCGATCGTACTCGACATCTCTTGCTGGAACAGATGCGTCGCTTCGTTTTCGTCCACATCCTATACAATCATTCAAGTGGGAAAGGTGATAATAATGATAATACATTGTACATTCATACAATACATCACATTCATATCCACAACTGTCATTTAAATTAACAGGGACATAATTTCAAAACTTTATTCTTATTAGGGGCCGAATATTATTTGATTTTGATACATTTTTGGTTTACCTGTAAATGCATTACAAAATGTTCTCTTGTGTGGCCTTGGTTTCTGTCCTACTGAATCACCTCCACCTGCTCCCATTACCACTAGGCTCTGGAAAGTAAAGGCATATTATTATACTAATTGTAAGAGTAAAATGTAGGCAGTATATGCATGTAAGTAATAGAAATTTATTTATGTTTAAGCTTTAATTTGTTTATAAAACCTAGTTTATTCTGTATTACTGAACATTTTATTTTTTTAGTGGAATATATAGCAATTGAAATCAAATACTTAATTATGTCATTAAGCAAACTTATTGATAATAGCTAATATTCAGTTGGACCAAGAAGATTCCAACAATTGTGCTTTGCGTAAATCATTCATAAATAAATTACAGATAAAATAGACATTTGATTACACTATTTAAATTAAAACTTGAAATTTGTCAAGTTTTAATTTAAATAATCAATTTAGTTTTTTTTGGAAAGTTTGACAGTACTATATTTGTAATTATCATTTTTTTAAAGATCAAAGTCAAGTTTGGGCATTGATTTATCCAACTTGAACATTCTTAAAAATGTTACACATTTCGGATGAAAAATCTGCTTTCGTATGAAAATCAAAATTTGTGAATGGTTTAATTTTGTCGCCTGACGACTCACGCCCACCTACGCATAAACGTAGGTAAACATCATTATAACTTGAATATACCAAGATGGTAATAAATTCACAGGAAATGAATGATGAAATTGTGAATGGATCTGGTTACAATGCGATTGATTAGATTCCCCGAAAAACCAGCAAATAATATTATAATAGCCGCATGAAACTACAATTCATTTATAATACGGTGATACATGAAAGCAAACTCTGAGATGCAATAATCATTAAATAGAAAATAATATTATTATGTGGTCTTAATACTACCACATATTATGCACCTCCACTTTTGACACGTAGGAAAATAATTGGCTACTTTGAGCAATGGTTGGTTAGAAAATAAGTTCCCTTGTGCGGTTACATCGATAGTCATTTAATGCAAAAGTTTCTTAAATATTCAAATTGCTTTCCTCGCCTCACGGAGTGACTATGTGATGAGTTCTATTGCACTTTTATTAAAACTCTCCTCTTGCTAAAGCCGTAAGGTTAAAGAAAATGAGAAATAATAACTTCATCCCACATCATCTGAAATTCATGAATAAACTGCTAAGTCAATTACTCATCTCCTCGTCTTCGTCCTCATCTTACCCCTGAAATCTGGATATACCTTTATGTATATTTTAGTAAGAAGCAAATTAATAAGAATACACGAATGTGAGACGTGGGAGGATGCTCATGGAAAATGATAAAGAGAGTTGATTAACAATACTGAAATATGCAAAAATTAAATAACTAATTCGTCTGATAAACATTTTTCTACGCAGCAAAAACTGGCTGTCGGTTCCAGATGAAAACACAAACCTGGGATTTTGATATGAATGTTTTGATTTAATTTAGTTTACCACTATGAAAACATTTTATATTAAATGCGTGCTATAGCTACAATTTTTAGAAAGGTTTAGACACTTACCCGTTTGCTAATTGGAGCTTTCCCACATGCCGCAATCGTAATGGCCATTAAAACTGCAACCAAGGCCCACAGAGCAATGCTCTTCTGATTTCTCATAATTGTAGCCATGATATAATATTGCTGTACCCAACGAAACTGAATAAACACAAAAACATCATTTTAAACAGTTAGACAAAGCACAGTTCCATGTAAAAGTTCGATGTCATGTGCGTAAAACAAATCCAAAATGATATGAAGTGAAAAACCAAAGTTTATTAAAAAGTAGATGTAGTGAATTGTTTACTTTCACTACAAACCACTGAAATGTTGACAGTGTTATTCACAAAATCTCAATTACACACACATTTAATAGAATTTTTGTTTATCTGTGGTTACATTTTAATTAAACATCATTCACACCCAGAGACAGTTTATGTCCGTCAGAAACAGTAAATCTAAACCGCAAACAACATGCATGATTTCTAGATAGGAATAATATGAATGTAACTACCATTTAACTGTGGTACGAGACACAATTATTTTTTAGCAATCAACATAAAAATGCTTATAAGCAATTAAATATCCAAAAACTTTTTCAATGTAAAAATTTCAGAGGATTTTTAACATGTGTCAATTGCATGGATTTAAAATAATGTAACGACCTTCATTGATGGCAATGGTGGGGGGTAGATTGAGCTGTTACCTCGAGTCTTTTTTAAATGTAACAAAACATTACAAGAGAAACCTAATTGAAAGACCCGACACATTGATTATCTTTGCTAGACTTTATCTATTGGTGAAAGCAGTAAAACTTATAAGCGCACAAAGTACTTTGTAATATATTACATGCTAACAAATAATGCTGTACAAGGGGGCAGATTGTGGAACTAAAAGATGAAAAAACTCTTTATATTGTGTCATAATACTTATATTGGTTTCCCACTTTTATGAAACTCTTTGATATTTATCTCTGTTACATTACAACCATCAGCTTCAAAAATATTATTAACAATGAAATATTTAATTCTTGATCTTTTTTAATAACAAACAATGGGGAACATAACACCACTAGGTGCTAATACTTATAAAGTGTTATTTTATACATTATACATAATGCAGTTTACTTTTATACGTTTTATGAGTTCAACTCGATTTTGGAAATATTTTATCCACTGCTCATCTTCAATTTGATCACAAAATATAGAGACATGAATTTATACAGATAGAAGTGTAGCTTTGGTAGTAGTAATGAAGCGATAGAAATCCCATTGTATGTGGGATCAAAGATTTTGCAAAGGATAGTTTGTTGGATTGGGTACAAGGAATACAATGGGCAACAATTAATCTTGATTATCCAACTACAGTTTCATATTAGTACAACAGATAGTGGATTTCATTAGAAAATGAAACACATCATATAAAACTAACGGTAAAATAGAAACATATTAAAAATATATGCCTTGTACCTTATATGGGTACATACGATGAACATGAAAATATACTTATTATTAGTATTAGCTAACTTTATCATATATAAAAATAGTACAAATATTCCTATAGTTGGGAAAGTATAGAGATTGATGTGCATAACAAGTTTAGTTGTAATGCAATCAGTCGTTGAACGTTCCCATATTTCCGCAAATGCTAAATAATTATGCTTTATGCATAATGTGTCATTTACTTCCACTTCCAATTTGGAAGTGGAATTTTGGAATCCAAAAATATATGAACTCAATTAGGCAGGCAATAATGTACCATTACAACCTCTCCATTCAAAAATGTTACAATAATATTAGGTCAACCAAGCATAATATTGCACCTCAAACAATAAAACGCCACATTTTCATCTATGAGATTTGCAGAGCCGCAGAAGGAAATGATGACTATATTGATTCGGTAACCGAAAATTGTTCCAAATTGTCTAAAGGTAAAATTGCAGTGAAAGTACACCTCCGTAAATTGACATTTTGCTTCACATGCAGGATTTCAGGAATAATGAAAACAAAATAGTGTCACATCATTATTTTTGACTGACTTTCAAGGGATTACCATCATGATGCGACGTTGAGTAAAATTTTGAACTGAAGTTTCAGATGAACTACCACCAAACTAGTGTTTCGCTACTATGAAATAAATGAAAAATAAAATCATAAGCCGGGAAAAAGAACTGAATTGATTGGACACATTCCTTTCGGTTGACTATAACTTTTTGTACTTTACTTCTAACACGAAACCAGTACAGTTTATAAACTAAAAATAGATTTATTTACGAGCAATGTGGATTCTGGACTGTGTTTTATACCTACTCAGGGAAATTTCCTCTACATCTCTCAAAGAGAGGGTTCAGAGTTCAGAGAGTCAACCTCATTAGGGGTATTATGGTTATCAGTGTCACAGATCTCCACGAATGTGGAAGTAATACGATTGCTTTTACAGAAAGCTACACAGTGAAAGTAAAGAGATGAAAGTGGCAACGAAACAGCGCAATGAAGTGTCGGTTCATTCAACACAACATTGTGGTTTTGCTTATTTTTCAAAGCAATTACTGTTCTCGTCTATTTATTACTAAAACTGCTCCTTTGTATGTTTCAGAATAAAATGTATCAAATCACAAATGTTGGTCTTCATACACAATTTCCTTGAATATCAATCATTTTCACTTTCATCTGGTTTGTATGCAAACACTAACCCCAATATGTGTAAGTGCGGATTCTCAACTTCCCCCCAAAACAAATGTAACATTATTTAGGATTTTGGAATTGCAATTTTGTAACATTCTATTTAATTATTTCTTTTCATCCACATCAACTCATTAGATTATCCTGCATCAAGGCAACGTTTGCATGGCCAGTTTAATTTTTCCTAATGCCCATTTTAACTTTGTTTCTTCTGTATGCGTTGTATGACCAAATTCATGCCTGTCACGCAGAATGCACGAACTCATTTAGACCCTAATAGGAATAACTCCTGCCAGGTTTTCCTTGACTTAATTATATTAATTGTGAGAGGTTTTAAATGAGTTATTTCTTTTTGCTTTTAGAACAGTGAATTTACTATAAGCGAAGAAAAATCTACGACATCTGAGGTTAGTTTGACAAAAAATATTATACATATAAAAGGTACTATTTAGGCTCGTTACAAAATTATCCGATTAATATGAAATTAGCATCTAACTTATTTAGCTACAGCTTATAAGATTCTACAGCAAATGCAATATCTGTTGACGTCCAGAAATGTTAGCAAATAGAATTATAATGTTGAATTACGAATTGCCTTGTTAATGCAGTGATGGATTTATACATGTTGCTCATCTTCAAGTACACTATTTGAATAGCACTTTTATACCTTTTGAAGTACAAAAAGTTATACCACACCGTGAGATTACCCTTTTACCTAATATAAGATTAATGTGTTTGGGTAATTAATGTCTCAAGATGTTTTAATTTTCAAATGATTCAGTTCTGTGCATTTAATGGAAAAATGATATTTGCTAATAATGAAAAGTAAAATTATACACTGTACACTTTCCAGTGAGCAGACAAACAGAAACAGAACTAACAGAATACACTAAATGTAGTTATATACTTTTTTTAGAAACATATTTGAAATACTTGTTATGCTGAATGTTCACAAACACAATAATACTAATGTGAATGTTCGGTCAGGCCATTGTTTGCTTTGCCCCCAAATATGGTTACATATGAACTGTAGCTAAATGGTCATTTTATTGACACTTAAATCATGTTTTCCAAAGATGATCACCCTGGGCGTTCGTAACTCACCAATATCCGGTCTTGTTACCAGAAATGTCACTGTAACGATCTGATTTGCGATAATGATACAGGAAAATCTCTCTACACGTATTGTTTTGTTTGTATTAGTGGTCGAAGTAGCCTGTCGTGGTAATAATATAATTGTGATTTCTACTAGGCGGTTGCTACATGCTGACAGCAAAAAACCCATTAGAATTGATGATCAGGCTGACGTTAATAACTAAAAGCCCAGTAGTTCTGTATAAAATATGTCTACTGCCACGACATGTCCAATGCCATCATCACCAATTATCATCAACATTCAAAACACATTATAACACTTACGTTTACGCGAGACAAGTTACTTCCTTTGTGTGAACCATAATATAAAATATATCTAACAATAAGTGAAACTAGTAAAATATTTACGTGACATATTTCAAAGCATTATCTATAACTATTAAATTTTTTGAACCGTTGTACAATTTTAGTACACTTTCAATCTACACAAAAGGTTCACAGACCCCTTTGATAAAATTTTGACAATGCAAATGCATGTAGATATATTTTATTTGTTATGTACTTATTTCAGCTTAAAATGTTATTATTACTTATGAAGAGAATTAGGACAAGCAACTAAGGAAATGGAGCACAATTGGGTCATTGCTTGTATAATTTAGACAGATACAAAGATAAATTACGTATACTAAATTCAAATTATTAGTAAAAAAAGGACTTACCAGAGACGAAATATAAATGGAAGTAGAACGCTAAGAAAATTGTGTAGCAATGCTAGGAATAGCAATTTGCCTTCTGTTGTTACTTTTGCACTATTTTGAGCAAATAACTGATATTACAATGTTAGAGGGATGTTGCAGATGCAGAATAATGCTGAACGATTAAATTGGCTTCGTACCAAATGTGTTTAGCTGCCTGGACAATAACTTTGAGAAGGTGTCTTGAAGAGATTGTATGATTCAACTGGAGATGAAATCTCAAAGAGTCTTTTGTGTTTATTGTTTCTACTTGTACAATTCAACAGATGAAAATTAGCAGGGTTATATAGGATGTATTATTAGTGCATACTCTGCGATGAAAAGATTTCTCTGATTCTTTAAAGACTGAATTGAGGAGAGTATGTGAGATGTAACCAAAAAGCTGGACTCGTTGCAGAGGATTGTAGACGAACAAAGAGCAGTGCCCAGGTTTTATAGCAACTCTCAGATTTGCTCCTCGAACTTTCCAAATGACGCAGTATTAGTAGAGAGCTCCAATTTCCACGATAGAAACGTTTTTCCTCCTTTCTTCCTACTTTACACTTGCTTTTACATTCACACCACCGACAACCACCTCCACCACCGTCATACACTTTTACCAGGACACCTCCACAACATCAACATCGCCTATTCTCCCGGATTTTACTTACAGCAACACGCTTTACCAACTTAGTAGCACTTATCCCTTACTTTCACCGACTTTACTTTTCAATCTCTGTACTCTGACACATAACATAGGCAAAATCCAGCCTCTCTATTGTATGTCCTAATAATATACTACGAGGATAACTTTATCCACTCGGATAGGAAGGGATTCAAAGATAAATGTCGGGGGCTAAACTGTGGCTACTACCAGTGGTGGACTTTTGTCTCTCCACATCTAGCTGTCTGATGTATCATTATCGTTATTGTGTGTAGAACTACTTAATACAACTATTGGTAGTTTTATTGTGATGTGTAACAGTAATGTACTGGATCTATGAAATAAATAGCCTTTGCATTCTATACGACATATTATTATGAAACTGCATTAGAGTAGTGGACAGGAGGAGGAGATGGAGCAAAGTCGTAGTATCACGTTTTGCAAAAATGGAGTATAGGCTTAGAGATTATCATCAAATCTTTACAATTCCCTTACTGTACAATGTTTAATCGCTCCAAAAACTCCAGATGCTTTTAGAACTCTGCAAATCATCAGCTCAATCAGAAAAGCCCATTCATCTTGAAAGCTCATTATATTTTTAACCAGTAAGGTCAATTTGGTATGTAATTATAATATACCTTGAAGAAGTAAAAAAGTATTTAGGGCAAGAACTACCGAACAACATTTCTTAAAATAGAATTTTTCATATAGTTTCCCGATATTTTAAAAATTGTGTATGTTCCATACTGTAGAAGCGACAATGAACAGAAGAAGGTTTTATTGTGAGAGCAATAATGTGGAAAAATGTGCCGCAGTTTCCGTCATTGAACACAATGTTGCTCAACTATTTTGACTCCCACGGACATTGCAAAAATGTTCAATCAATTCCTGCAGAGATTAAACTATTACGTAAAGTAATCCTTTAATTGCTCCTTTCCACATCTCTTTCTCACTTATAAAATCAAAGGAAATATATCCAGATGTGGTTGCTGCAATATCTGTACTTGATCAGTGGTTTATTTGCTCTTTTGCCATTTCATGAAATTACTCTTTACACTTTCTGCAAAGCAGGTGATGTACTTATACTTGTAGTGTGTTCGCAGGATGTTCATCCTACACAGTGTAAACAATCTTAATTGCCTATTCATATTTGTAAATAATATGCTCAAATATAAATTTCAATCCACAGACAGACGGAAAATGTTCAAAATATTAGTATGACATTGCAGTCAGGGAATTCTTGAAATAATGTATTTATAGAGAGTTTATTCACTTTTACTGCAAAGTTCATTCAAGTCACATGTTGGCATGGAAAAGTCGGCTGGCTTTATATTGTTGGCCAATGACACTAAAAGGTATAATAATTTGACGAAAAACGTCAAAGCATAATATCATTTGGTATGCATAATGTACTATTACGGTTATTTCTTTTTACGGGTTTGATTAGTTTGTTCTATACACCCTACGTCATGACAAATCATATAATAAAGTAAAATGCGATTTTCAGAGTAGCTAATTATGCTATTTATTAGCATACGTCGTATATTAACTTACGTTGCGATGTTTATTGCACTACAATTACCATTAAGTATGTCCATTTGGATTTTTTACCTATCCAAGCGTAGTAGAAGATGAAAGTTCATAATGTAACAGGCCCAAATATACACTCATAGAAAATTGTAACACATGTTTAATAAGATGGCAGAAGATCTAACAACCTTCGGTATTATTGTGGGAAGTAACGGAAGTACGAGAGTTCTGGAGAATAAATACCTTAGCAAAATGCGATTTTATATTCTGACGTACTCGTGTTGTTAGTAGGAAGAGTCTTATTAGCAGGAATATTTATTTGGTGCCGCAGGTTCAACATTTATGATTCGTGAATGTATTTCTAATTTTAGCATAAAAATTAAAGCAGAAACAAGTCAAGCAAATTTCATTTTTTATAACTGTAAGTTATTAGTTACTTTGTCATCTTCACATGAAAAAGATTTAACATATTTCGTAGTTGGGTATTATGTATCCAATAATAAGATACAGCTCACTTGAGTGAGCATTGAAATTATTTATTAAATAGGGAATATGCTTATTTTAGTTGATCAGCAAAACATTCACTTGCAACTGAAACATAGGTAGCCATAGTTGATAAGTAAACGTACAGATAATAAGGATAGGAGTCATCAACGTAGGTAGAAGGTACTTTTTGCTTAAATCAATCACACATCACCCCATTGATTAATTGCTGAAATGAAGTAGCTGCTTATAATATGAGGAACATGAAATCAGACTCAGGAAATAATAAATCCTTCAATGTAAATATCTTATCTATGTAATTCTTGCTTGAAAGTGATGTATGACTTGAACAAGATGCATCAAACACATAAATGAATATGACATCAATGACAAGAATGCGAATGGTCTTCAATCAATCATCAGTTTCATTCGTAGCCATTGACGCTGCCAGTTTCGCAATATATTATTACAAGAATGGACCTTTAACACAACCATTGTTTACACATTACATTATTTAAATAAGTAAGTTGAACTGTCATAGGGCACTATGACGGTGAACATGCACTGGATACATGTTGACATCGTCCTGAGTGTCATGATGTATTCTCAAGGTAAATATTTACTAGACATTTCTCAATTTATTCTAATAAAATGTCAGTACTTTATCTCAACATACTTTATTAATTGCTGTTCCAAAAAACGGAGAACAGACACTAGATTATTTCTAAAAAAAAATTGTTTGATTGTGATGGTACTGTAGTAGTAGTAAGTTTACTTACCGTGCACAAAATAGATAATGTAAGTGTGACATTCATTTCATCAGTAGAAAAAACTCCACTGACTCACTTCCTATTTACACATCCTCCATAATTGTAGCAAATGTTGTATATAGATAACAGCGTAATTTAAAATATTGCTGAATCATATAGATAATACTACTTATTTTTTTGTTTATTCATTAGCACAGCAAATATACATCTCATACTGTATGGGTCATTAATTACTGTTAAATCAAACCGAATATCAGGTGTGTATACATCCCGATTCAGATAAAATTTGCTTCCAAATAATATATCCGATTATGTTTGCTAAGATATGTCATCCCTTCTTCTCCTATGTTCCTATTGGAACACTTTATTTTATGAGTGCCCATATAATTCCATATAAAATGAAAATTTTGAAACAAATATAATGCAGCAATAGTCTGTGTCTTTATTAATTTTCTTAGACATCCTATTATATTTGTATTTCGGCAAAGCTGGTTAAATTGACCTGGAGTCAATACTAACAACGCAGTTGTACAAAATACATAATGTGTAGCCCGCAAATATTCTGCCGTTAAGCTTTATTATATGTAGCTCGTTCACCAAATCCATTCCTTTCATTACGGATGCTGTCTCACTTTCCCCAGTTCACCTAATCTTCAGATTCCTGCTATTCATAGTACACCTGATTTATAACTATCGTATTTTATGCTTTCCTTTACAATTTTTTCTGGACTAACGATTACTGCAGTAAGTTACCTTGTTTTTTTAACCAGCTACATTTTTCCGTTAATTTGATTGCCTAATGATTTCAGACTATCATCAGGACAGGTAAATCATGACAAATCATTTCATTCAATTTGATTTTATGAAGGCTTCACAAGAAACACATTTTAGAATGAATGGACTTATGACATTCAGCAAAATATTGTCAATTTCATAGTGACATAACACCTACGCATCGCACATGCACGTAAAGATTTCAGTGACGTAATCGGAAACTGTTTTATTGAGTGAGTAGGCTGCTATTTGTTGTAGATTAGAGTCTCAATATTTTTCGCCCGTACAATTGCAATAGACAAAGAGATAATATTATGTGATGTGGAACTTTAATGGCGATTAGTCTATATAGCTACATAGTTGCTATTTGCTAAATTTATACTCATAGATAGCGAAAGATAAATGGGTGAGAGAAAGTAAAGTGCAGGTATTAAAGACCATAAGACATTCAATGGTTGAGTGTGCGACCATTTTCTTCCATGGCCATGAGAAAATGAACAAAATTGTTACATATTATGTGTATTTTTAATACTACTGTGCTACACCATCATTGTATTTTTGGTTTTTGTCGAGCCAGTGGGTAGAAACTTCAAAGCAAATCACCTACATGTTACGTAACACAAATGAGAATGAATTTAAAATTATCTAAATAGAAATAATGAAGTACGTAAACATGAAATAAATTAAATAGACCCCTATCTGGTTTTGTTTTGTCTTTTCAATTGGCAACCAGTGCAATGAGACATTCTTCAATTACGACGATTCAGCATGTTGAGAGAGAAAGTTACAGAAAAAAGTTAGTCTGTCAGAACATTTCCGTATCGATTGAAAGTAAATTTTTTTAAAGTAATTTCCAAAGGATTAATTCGAGTAGCTGTTTTGTGGTAGGAAATTTTCAATGATACAGTAAGGGTACCTTTGGTCAAAATATCTCAAACCATTCTTGATTTATCGTGTTGAAGGACGGACGGATAGCTTTGATCTTACAAATTAACGGCCCGCTAATACCAATCTCAGTTTTTTTATGAGCTATTCGATGATTTCTCTGGAATGAAAAGTTGAATTGAAAATTCCTCTCGTCCATTTGAAGCTAAAGGTGTGCTCTATCATAAGAGTACATTATGAATGATAGAGTATTTCATTAGCTTCAAATGGACGAGAGGTATTTTCAATTCGACTTTTCATTCCAGAGAAAGCAACGAAAAGCTTAGCCCACTTCGAAATTAGTATCACTCACTCTTAATAATTGGAAAACAAGAAGGGAAATGAAAGATTAATAATTTTATTTCCCTTCTCACCATTGCATTCTCTAGGGGTTGCTTAGAATTTTCTTCAACCCAGATTTTAGAAGTAACTCGTTTCATCATATTCCATGACTTGGCATGTTATATGAAATAGTCGACCCTGTTTGCGGGGATTACGGGTAAGCAAACAACAGGAACAAAGATTCTCCATGCATTCATGCCTATTTATAAGGATGTATCTAGGAACTTCATGATAGATAACGGTTTATAACCGTCATCTGACGTACAGTCGAGAAAATTATACAAAGTGCAGAGAATTACATTTTGATACTTCTCGTACAACTCGGTAGGCGCAGGGAGAGTATACTAAAATATGTTGCGTATCTTCCGAATAAAGAAATGTGTTGATTATTATTGAGTTACTTTGTTCTTCTTGACTACTATTATTACATACAAATGGCTAAACCTTTCTTTCTTATTTTATGTATCTGCAAATTCCATATTTATTTTATGGAACATTAAAGCTATGTTTTCGGTTTAGAATTACACTGTGCATGACAAGTAAAATTACATGGTCAATATTGAAAGAAAACATTAAAAATTATTCTTACTGCTATTTATAAAATATTTTACGATATTATTAATTTAAGGGGATTTTATTATTAAGATTGAAACTACTGACGTTTAGAACGTGTCTGGAATTGAGAAATACACACAACTGTCTGTTGCTCCGATGTCACTTCAGTGTTAACATTGATATCGGCCTTTTCAAAGTGAGCTATCAATCCCGAGAATAATTTTAGTAACTCCTGTTTGTTTTCACATTTAATATTTGTAAATGATAAGATTTTCTTTAAAAGCATCTCGTATGATCGTCCCTAGTACACTAGTGCCTACTTCCTACCTCGCTCTATTATAATCATTTATTTTTACTTGACCATCTATGCATATGATTAACTGATAAGCAATTACCATTTGATTGTTCAATTATGGTATATACATAGGTTTTATATGTTAAATCCTACACAATATTTACATGATACACACACGCATACGATGATGAAAAACGCGTCCACCATTTATACACGCATTTTTCATAAATATATACTTTCACAAAAATATAAAATTACTTTTATTACCTTTGACAGACATTAAATTTACTTTGCGCTTACAGCATTAGTATATAATAATAATATCGATATTAAGACAGAGTTAGTTATGATTCACATAAGGTATGTGTATAATTAGGTACATAATTCCATAATAAAACCTTGACTGGCGACTGGCGACCAGGGACAGCCTCCTTCCACCGATAGTCAAAGTCTTCACGAATGTGGTTTCATTAAAACTTTATTTACATTAAGAATACTTAAAGTTGCCCTTAGTTATTAACTCTTTTAGCGTGCATACTCCGTGGAATAATTTTGTATCATCGATGTCAAAAACATTTGTTTCAAGTTTTCGATAGTTAGATACACTTCATATTCTTAGAGAGCTCTCCGGGTTTTCTTCAGCTCAGCTGGGTAACAACCTTCGACTAATAAACTTAATTCTCATCTTCTCGAAATGAGTAATATTATACTGATAATAATATGCTATAACACATTATACTGTGTAGTACTCCAAACAGGACAGGGTGCACATTTCCATTTCCAAGGATATTATCTGTCATGATTTGTATTCTAAGATTTTTCAAGATATGATATGTTTAACTCATGACATGACATGGTGTATTGATAACAATAAATAGTATACAGAACTGCATACTACATGAAAAGCAGATTGCGTTGGGATACTCTACGACTCTTTGTACAATTACGGTGATTGTCGATGGGTTTATGGTTTGGTATTTTGGATTGGAGCTGTATTGGATAAAGCGTCTTTTGCACTATTACTGAACGAGTAAATGGTTATTTATACTAATACATAGAAGGACTTATAATACCTAACAAACCATTGCAAACAAATGCAAAAATAGTAGCGAAACAGCCAGTAATTGTTCAATTGTAGCATTAATTGTTCAATTGTAGCATCAATTGTTCAATTGTAACGTTCCTACCCTACATACTACTGTAGAACACACACACACACGCAGAGAACAAAAGCATACAGTAGCTACAGCACCAGGTTGTAAAGTTTGGCCTGTAGATGGTAGAAGACTCTAGTTTTCGTACTACGTACTAGGTATATTTTTGCGCACAGATAGATACATAGATAGATAGATAGACAGACAAAGTAAAGTTTCCAAAAACTGAAAATAAATAGGCGTTTAACAATAGGTATACTTGTTTACAACCATGGAGATTACAAATTTGTGATTAATCCATTATTAGAGCTGAAGGCTTATTGTTATTGGGTTAGTAAGACCTAAAAAGTGAAATAGCCATACAAATATTCTTCAGATTTGGACTTTATAGATCCCACAACATAAGCCTGCAAGTAACAAGCTCATACTTATCCGGTCTCTGCTAGTAATGATATAATATTATTAGGTTCTATTCCGTATCGTACTGTGCTGTTCCATAGACAGGCCTCAGAGGTGGGTATTTCACCATGAATCGGAAACCTGCTCTCTGAAAAATAATAATGCCTCCATATAACTACAAATACACAACCCTCTATAACTGTAGCTGTGGTGTGAATGTATCGCTGTAAACAAACTGCAACAAACTTTATAGTTTCATTTGAATCATCCGAATCCGAAGCATTAACAATGTTCAAACCTTAATTTTAATCTTTGATGTCAGCATATTATAGTAAAATACATGTACCGATATTTATTTTTAAATTGACACTGGAATATCTCTAAAGCCTAACTCACCTACATTTTCTCAATTTTAATATTTTATTTAATGGATCACTAGATGGACTTTAATTATACCATTTTGCAGCCAGGGTGCTGTCACTATAATATTTTGAACTGGAGTATTTCATGAACCAGAAGCAACTAAAAATTGCAATTAAGAAGCGTAAGCTACTTTATAAGAATGGTGTCGACGTGCGTGCGTCTGTCTGTCCGTCTATACGTCCGTCCGTGACCACCATAACTCGCGAACTGATTAACACAATTCGTTCAAACTTCTCATACGTGATCTCTGGGTCGCAACAGAGGTCAAGTTCGAAAATGGAGTCAATCGGTGACATCCGATGTTTAGTAGCGGAAGCTACTTTATAGGAACGATCTGTCTTTTATACAATTCGATATCTCGACGACGAATCAACTTAATTCGATCAAAATTTGTCACAACTGTGACAAAAACAATTGACAACTCTTTTGTTAACAATAGTTGGCAAATCAGTTGACAACAGTAAAGAACTGTTCGGTAACATTTATTTTAATTTACGTTTTTAGCCTGCCATATAGTTTTTAAACGATTATTTAAGCGAAAAGTAATTTCATGCTAAATTCATCTGTAATAATTAAAAATGAAATGATAATAATTAATGTGTTTTTCATCGTATTTGTTACGGTGACGGTAAATAGAAAAAAACCAGAAGCGGTCCACCGTGTACGTGTGATGTGTGCGACAAATTTGTGCTATGGTTAGCGTTACCGTAACGTAGGGAAAGATCTCCGTAATTTTATAACAAGTGTAGGGTATGGTATGGTATGGCTTTAACTTTAACCTGTATTACTGCTATAACATGTAACAGTCATAAAGTATATATAAGTACATGTATTCAAATAGAGTTTATATCAGGCATGCCAAATACCTGTATAGATATGCATATAAGAATTCGTGCTTCTACGTTTTATTTTGAAGTTAGAGCATGGATGCCAAATTTAGTAAACATATGCCAAAGAGAATCTGAGTTGAATTTTCTGTGCGGATGTCCAGCTCATTCGAATTCTAGAGTTCTATCTGTGAGTATTATTACGGTTTACCGTCTCGTCTTGTTTAAATGTTCGAGTGATTGTTGATAAAAGTTTTTCTTTGTTGCGAACTTCCTTCTCCCAGGATAGAAAACGCCATTCTCGTAAGTGTGAAATATATTCTAAAAATTTAAACATCCATTGTGTATTAAAATTCGCCGTGCCGGCTACCGGTGCCGGTCGATAGTTAAGTTAAGACGCAAATTAATGCTGAAGGTTGCACAAGGAATATTTAACATCGAATCATAATAAAACATCTAGGGGCACATAACAAATATGGAAAGATTAGGTATACACATTTTCAGGCTATCCATACCGTTGTTTTTATTTATAATGTCCGTGGTTTGAGTATATCAATCTGCCAGACCATATTGTGGTTTGTGATTGCATTTTGGGTTGACATGTATTAATAATAACAATAATAATAATATTTATTCATATTTAGCTAGAATATTTTACACTTGAGGTTTTTCTTAGAATATGTGATATTATTATTATTAACTATAGTGATATTACATATTAGCCTTAGGAAAATATTTATTTTCATGTATTGTTTTCATGAGAAACGAAACACTTGCTAGTTTTTAAAGTCGCACTTGCGACAGCTTCTAGTCCAGGATAATTGCACGTATCGCTTTTCAAGTAGACGCGTAAAATTCATGAAGTAAAGAAAAATGCTAAATAAATGAGGAAAAACATTTCATTCAAGATTAGCAGGATGACTTTTATAAAAAATATGATGAGCGTCCAATTCAACATCATGTGATAACATTACTCACTATAATATAATAAATCGACATACGTTGTACATTGTATCATGTTATTATTAGCATTATATAAATATCTCTACAACTTCAAATAGACACGTATTAAGGTGTCTTATCTGTACAACCACCTCAGTTCAAATGTGAAGCATTAAACGATACAAATTCACAAATTATTTACATAAAAGCTCAACGAAACCAACAGTAGCATAATATCTACATACGTTTACATACATGGTATGTTTATATTAGTGATTAGAGACAAATCCGTAGAGGATAAGAATTATTATTTGGTCTCACGTGTGTCTCACTTTTCCATATTTTACTACTTGCGCTGCCATATTCTTGATTCGCAAAATTATGTTGGGAAATCCAACATTGTCGGAGCAAAACACACAAGGACCATCTCATATTGTCTGCGTGCTCTTCTATTTTTTCTGCAATTTTGTGAAATTAGTTAAAATCATTAATTTCACCTTTGTGCCAAACCCGTTTCCAGTTTTTTATTTATCTATCTTTTGGTTTTTGTTGGAAATAGGTTTGGCACAAGTTTCTTTTTTTCGAAATTATTAAACCTATTTTTACCCCTATTTATCATTTTCTCCCAAAGGCCATCTACGAAATATACATGCAATTCGGAAGATGTTGTTCGTCTGAAATTAAGCATATTTGATGTCTATAATTTGTTCGAATTTTTGCTTAGTTTGTGAGAAAAATAAATTATTGTGATTTTATTTGTCACTTTTCATTTGACTATAATTCGGAAGATATAAGGAATTTCGTAATACTGTACTACTCAAACAAATAGAGCATATTTTCAATATTTAGCATATAAAATTTCATCCCCATCTGCAGAATATGAAATGACCCTTGGCGGTGGGGAAAAGTTGTTTTGAGAAACCCCTCGACATAGCTGTATAAAAATGCCCAAAAGTAGAAAACAAACTTATCATGGTAATACCAATACCAACTCAAGGTACATAAAAACATTTAGGCATACGAAATGAAACACTGTACAGTGACAATTTAACACTACATGTTAAACGTAATGTGGATATGAATAGACCACGTACCATTAATCATGATTTATCCTTGTTAAATATTGCATTTTTGGAAGTTTGGAGCATTACTTGCGTTCAATCTTTCGTTCAGTCATAATATAATATGGAAATATGAGAATATAGCAGGAGGAAATAGCATGCAACATGAAATTGTAAGTAAAGTCTGAATTCTGGTTGGATACACAGATTACTGAATAAATTGTGTATTTTATGTGTAATAGCCAAGTGTACTTCTAAGTACGCTACGTAGTAAATATGTGCTAAACTAAACATGTACGCTGTACCTAAAGAAAAAAGCCAACAAACATCATGTCGTATACAGAATAGTATCGCTGTGAGGCATTATAAGACTCCTAGACCCGATCCCTAGTTTAAAGATGCCGAAGTTGAAGCTGTATAATATCCATATAACAAAATGTCATATATGTGTGTAGTGTTTGTATCTTCACAAGTGTAATAATAATATAACTATTATAAATTATAACTAGCAATGCATGTATTTTATTATAATAGTTTCAAGTTGCTTATAGTATCAGTTTTATGAGAGAAAGAGTCTTTGGTCATCTCTCTGGTTTTATTTGGCTAGCCAGGCTGTGTGTAAATGTAAAATAAATGTGAAGATGTCGATGTCTAGTCTCCACAGATATTATATGCATGTACATGTATTTTATGCACACTACTATATACATAACAGATAGCCTTTAGTTAGTCTACCACCACCATACCACCAGTAGTAGTATATTCTATTCGTATTGTGTTTCTTACTATATCCTGGTCAGAGCTAACTTAACTAACAATAAGAAAAGAAGATCGACAACAAAACAGAGAATATATATAATGCAAGTGAACATATATAATAATATAATGAATAAAATATATATAATAAACCCACATGTATTAAACTACCAAAGTAAATAGTAGTTACTACTACTACCTCTGGAATATACAACCATATACACAGAGAATTCGACAACAACTGGATCATGGACCAGGAGGACCATCATGGTGCATCTTATTTTAGTGTTAAAGGATTCTTGCATATAAGTTGAATCTTCTGGCTGCTGGTTCCCCTGTTAAAAGCAGAAAAGATTGTTCATTTCTTATATAGAGAAGAAAGAGAGGAGTAATGTGATTATTCTTGCGATGGTATTTAAAGTTTGAAAAATGGAAATGCGTTGTTATTGCGTTGGATATGCTGTAAGCTGCTAACTGGGGCGTCTTGAGGCTTGACAACAGAGAAGAACGGCAACAGGGGATGGGTAGCTGTAAGGAGGAACGTCGTACGAGTTCTGGGACCAATGGGAGAAGGGAAAAACAGGGATGTGTTGACAAACAGGGGATGAATAGGAACAGTGTGCTTTCTGTGTGAGGATTTAACGTGGCTCTTTGCTTTTTCTACTTCGTTGTTGCTAAGTCGCTGTTGCTGGTGTAGCCTGTGTGCATGTTTTCGTGTTGAAAGATAACATGAAAGAGAATGGGGAAGCTTCTAGTCGTGCATGATCTTTCTTTGTTGTAAAATACGTACAGAGTCTGTAATATTTATAGGAACATCCTGGCTATGCTTTTCACATACAACCCAAACACACAAGAGGCAGGCAAAAGCAAAAAAGACACAACAACAACACGAATTTCCAACGCTGCGCTCTCATAGTGTGTGTTGATCTTTAAGCGTACTGACGTCGAAATCTACTACTCCTCTCTTCTAGAGCTGTTCTAGTGTAAACTAAACTACTCCTCCGTTTAAATCAAATTCTTCTGTCACAAAATTCAATTAAGATTCTAATTAGCAGGGCAAAGGGTTAAAAAAGCACATTGTGGTATGTACTCCTTCCTTCGCGTATTATCGTAAGAGAAAATTCGACTTCTGTATGAATTTCAATTTATAATCCTCCATCGAACCAACGGAATAATCCAAATTATTTTTACCACACAGCAAAAACCTCAATCAATGCAGAATTTAACTACCTACGAAAACTAGTCTCTCTGGAGTTTGCTGTTGTTGTAAGTCCATACACCATTCCACCACGGAAGAATTTTCTGTTTAAACCAAACGAAATTTAGTAAGAAATAGCGTTGTCGACCTCGAAGATTTCATTCAAATTCAAAAACTGATTAATTATTGATATATTAGTATATGTATGCTCTTTGTTCATTGTTTGTTGAACGCTATCACTTTCTGAGTTTTGATAAGAACTACTACTAAAAGAACATTATCTTCTACTGCTAAATCTAAAACATTACAAGACAAAATACTCGATTGTGTATTTTCTTGTTAGAGACACACACACACACACATAAAAACACCAGTGGTAGATTTGGGCATTCGTCAGATTTTTCTTCGAACAATTTCCAAGCTCAAAGTCGTTCAATCGAATACATTCAATATTTGTTTATATTATCTGAGTGAATAGTCTGTCTGCGAAGTACCTCTGTGTAATAAACCTGCGAACTTGACTTAGTGTTGTTTATTTTCTTGTCTGCGTCCAGTTCCTCCTCCAGAGTTGTTTAGAGCGTTTAGAGAAGCAACAAATTACTATCGTCCACTGTGTTTCCTTTGTGGTCTGACAGAACTTGAACAGAGAGTCGTAAAATCCGGGTGCATCCATTTAATATCATCGATATTATAAATTGTTCCATATTATTATTATTGAATATAAACTTATGCGACAAATAGTTTGATACACACAGATTAGAATCACACACACACAAAGCGAATATAAACTTAAATTTCATTATCGTTCCACAACTTATCAAAGACTTAGAGGACCAGGAATAAAAGTGTTGTGTTTATTTTGTACTAGAAAATACTGCAATCATATGCGTTTGCTTATGTCTATTTCTAATCTTCCCGTGCAACAAAAGAATCATTGAAAATACAAGCATCGAGGTAATACTCAATACTTTTGCCATTATTTTTCTTTATAATAATATAAATATAATAGTGCAGGGATGCATACGGTACACACAGCGTGTTTTTTTAAAGTCACGCTATAATGTGTAACCATAATACAGAGAAAAACGTATATACGTATTTATTATGTATTGTTGTCACGCTATTACTACAATGCAATGATTTCACCTTGGCTATTTGTTGACAAAGACTGTGAAGCGTCCTAGGTGCATATTTAGTTCGTAGTATCAAGAAAATTGTCTCATTTTTGCAGAAATTTCCAGGAATACTCATTTCGAAACTTCTATTTTACATAAATGCAGTGTAAAAACATTCATGCATTTTTGCTTCAGACTGCCAACGACACATTAAAATTTAAAAAGGAAAAATCTTGATTTTTTATATTGTTTGAGGCATCCTTAAAGAAAATATTGTTAGGTATTTACGAAATTATTTCCTTACATAATACATAATGTTTACATAATATATAATGTTTACATAATAAAAAGGTAGGTAAAGGTTCTAAAATCACAAGTCAAGTTCAAAAGAAAGGCGTAATGATGCTAGCACTAGTAAATTAATACTTTAATAATTTAATTATATGACTTCTCTTTCTATTGCAGCTTGATTCTAGAATTCATAATAAACAATCATGACTGTTAACAATAATAGTAAAATAACTATATATTCTTTGTGATTCTATTGCGTTTGATCGAACGTTAGTTATAGCTATAACATTGTAGTATATAATTATGTATAATTATATTGGCTAGCAGGTGGCTAATATCATATATCTGTTTGCGTAAGCTTACAATTAGTCTGACTACTTATTTACAAGCAAATACTTTGTGTTATGTTTGATAATTTCTCTGATTGTATTATGCAATAATGTATCATCAAGTCATACAGAAAAACAAACAACAAAAATGATCGAGCATAATCCAAAACTGATATCAAATTACATTTACATACGTAATACATCAATACATGTTAATGAACATACAACGTGGTATCTATCTACTTTACGTTTGCTCGTGTATATGACAAAACAATTTCTATTTCACACTAATAATGGTATTATACAGCTATTATACCGCCTCTGTTAGGTATTCCAGATTAAAGTAGTAGACACCGATGCACTTATATTATACTTCTACGATATGAAAAAATGTTACCCTTTGTGTGCAGCGTTACTTTTTGCAAATAGAAGGATTCCCAATGGAGTGTAAACAGCAATTCATTTGGCTGAAATCTGCAGAGATAGATCACATTATTCCTATTATCGCGAAATATCATATGGATCATTATTCAAATTAATCAAATCATTACATAGTCTTACGCACACAACATGCATGGATATCGAGTTACACGCTTTTATTGGTTTATTACGTAAGAGAAGGTCCATGTGTACGGCCAGGTAATAATAGTGGTATGATATATGTAACCTTGACTATATAAAATATATAGCTATATTCATTATTAAGTTATGCAATCATTGATATCTGATACTCGTCTTCTATACAACTACATAACTATTGATTTTGATTTCGAATGTTTTGTGTACATAAACGATACGGAATTATTGTTTTGATAATCAGAATTTTGTGTTTTTCGAAGGCTGTGAGAACTTACGTGCACACCACGAAGTCCCTTCCGTCATTCGCATCATCTTCATCCGATTGCACCTCAAATTCAAACTGAGATCCCTGTGACTGTGACAAAGGCGCTTTTCTCACATTCATCCAAACGAAGCTTGTTTATTCTGATCTAACTACTCTTGAATTTACGCCAAAACCAACTTTTGCAATGGAGAACGGTATCAAGTATTCAAACGGGGAAATGGCTCAATTGGAGACGGTTCCGGTGATTCTGACGAATGGACATGGACCGACGGAGGGTGTCATCAACGGTGTTGAGAACGGTGCCAAAGGGGTGGACAAAGCTCTTCCTGAAGGGTTTTCTCCTGCTGATCGCATCAAGCGTAAGGCCAAGCGTCTGACGAAATTTCTAGCCAAAGAAGTAGTGAATGGAATCCCCACCGTCAACTCATCGCGTCATCTCAAAAATTCGCGAAAACCCCGAAACGGGTTTGGACGTGGGCTTCCCAAGAAAGGTCAGTCCATTTTCATAGTTATAAAATAGTCATTTTTCACAGTTAGCAAACTGCTTTTTAAAGCTACAGTAATAACTACATTGTACCAAGGCAGTTTCTTTCATGAGAAATAAAGTCGAACTCCTGGAAAATCCAAATATGGTACAAAGAAATGTCATACGTAGTTTAGAATGGAGACCATTGATGAGATTATATATAGCAGCAGCAGTCGCTGTCATTGTAAGGCTTCATTCAATCAATATTTTCCCGGAAATCTTGTTATTATTGTGAATAACTTTATATTTGTAATACCATTGAATGCCGACCTATCTAAGATTTTAGTTATTCTATCTTACTGTCGAAGGAAGCCTAACGTAGCATAGATACCTATACTCATTTTGTACCAAAGTGTTGGTTGAGGTACGTAAAGGCGTACCTTGTAGGATTTGTCATTCAGTTGTTCAGTTGCATTGCTATATATGAGACGAAGCAAATTATAGAGAAGGTGGTGTCCCCATAGCTCTTTAGCGTTGTGATAATAATATTGTAGGTAGGTAATGATGCTTGCTGCATTGATAACTACATAATGGATGCCTAACCTAGCTAAATCTTTTACGTTGTTCCACATTATGCTTCAATAAAAGAATTCGTTTATTCAGCATCGCAAATGTCTTTCTAGCATGATTGCATTTAACTGTATTTATGCATATCAGGGACATTCTTTGCTTTAGAATTATTTGTAAAATATGCCACTTATATGAATTAACTACTATATAATTTCTGAAAGTTTATAATTTGGTTAGTTTCATTCAGTACAGCAGCAGTTCCCATTTGTACATACTTATGTAAATAAAAATATGCAAACTTCCGAAGAAACTGTGTTTGACCTTCTTCGTCATTACTTATTAATTATTGAGCCGCTAATCGTACCTATATTATGCTAAGCATTACATGTTGAATCTCTTATTAGTATTATCGTCATAGGTATGCACATAATTTAGAATAATTATCAGCCGCTTGCTTTTCCAATCTATTAGTCCTGCGTTGCTAAGTACTGTATGATTTTAATTAAACGTTTGTTTACTGCTGTATTAAATGCATTCTGTTTTTCCGTCGGAATAGCAAATTTTAACTTTATTATTTAATGTACTACGCAGCAAATTCATCATATTGAATAGTTATGTCAGTTTTATGGCAATTAGGCATATTTTTATGACATAATATTACTAGAATACATTTCAGCGTTTATACATGAGAACATCTACAGTGTGCAAATTATTGTTAGTTAAATACGACTCTGTTTCCTTTCTTCATTGCATTCAAAGGTACTTTACAGTTTATAATTGTCTTTGTACGTTTGCTACACTGCTGGCGACATAAATATCCGTATTACATGTGGAGGAAGAATGGGTACAGTTCACAAACTATTTTATTATCAGACCTTTGTCTGACTTGACAGCGTTTGAGAATGTGATTTTTCTTGCAGTTAATGTTAATGTGTATTCATTCGTGTAATAATCCGACCTTAACAGAGACAGGAAGGAAAAGGCAGTTTTGTAATAGTAATGAGTGATGAATCACCACGAAGGCTTCTTGTTTCTCTGGAAAATAACATCTTAAAATAATATTCAGCAAACGTGGTAGAGAATTAAATAGTATAAAACCCTTTGTGTATAATCTTGTAGCGTTTAGAAACAATAAATGTTCGTACAATACAGCAGACACATAATATATTATCAGTAAGCCATTATTCAAAGCTCGAGTTACGTTCTGTTTTAACTAACGATAAATATGCCTATAAAGCATGTCATGTCAGCGAGAAACACGACGAGTACGGCTGATTTGATTGTAGACTGATATGGCGTTAGTTGTAATTTGAATACAAACTTAAAGTAATGCTTCTGCATTTATCATCTCTCCTTCTGTCTTCTGACTGACGCTATTCAAAGTAAAGCACATTCTTTTGGCAGAATCATCATCATTCCCAGATACTTTTACCCATGCACTATGCATAATATGTTCAATGTAGTATGTACATATCTGACCCTGCCCCATCTGGAGGTCATACCTCTCCGTAAATTTCTTCGCTGCCCTAGTCAATAATAAAGTTTATTTCCACGGACGTGTAGTTTATCGCATATCAAGTTTTCATTGCTCATCACAATCAACACAGTCGAACCAGTCAAACTGAATTTTACCCTGCAAAACTGGCAGCCTGCAGTCAGAAGAGTCATTTTCATTGGCAGTATATCATATTATACGATTCATGTTAAACACATTAAATTATTATTATTTGTGGTAGACGAGACAATATCGTGTAAACTATCTCTAGATATGTGTCTGTCTCTCTCTCTCTCTCCTCTGTGAATGACATTTAGCAGTCTGGCAAAGACAAATTGAAGAGTAAGCGTATTCAAGTATGTAGACCTAAACTAATTGAATTCTTCTATAGTCTCCTATCGTTTTTTCATTGTTATGGATATTGTGCATCAAAAAACTCGTCATATGATCATAAGCATTATTGTTGTACTCTCGTAACATAACTCTTTAGTTCAGTTATTTGAGCTGACTGCACACAAACACATGCGTTTTACATTGTATTCCATAGGGACATAGTAAACTAAAAGCAGATGAGGCAGATATGGATTCGCAATTTACAATTTCAGTATATATTGCATATTCATTTTATTTGAGTAGGTATTAGAGTGTAGTGCATATAGGTGAATGATATGCAGAAGAGAGGATGATATGATGTTAGAACTAGAGCCCAGATTTTTTCTATTGAGGTCTGATTGAAGGGTGTGGTCGTTTTGCATACTGATAGTTGGCTGCTATTTATTGTTGAAGATGTAAAAGAAGTGAGGTGCAATGCCCTTCTCTTCTGTCTCTCTTTTAGTTGTGGAATACGCTATTTACTGCACACATTTCTTGTACGTATTTTATTGTTGCATACGGGATAAGATTTCCCATTAGTAGTGCAAAACACTCGTGTGTAAAGCAGTTTTAGACTAAAATGCATCCTTCGTATTTTAATGCACACTATTACTCTTTCCATGTAAAGTATCGCTAATATCTCCCCATGTACCTTTCAAACAGCCTTTAAACAAAGAGAGCAAAGTTTTAGTTAGTCTTCCTCGCTTGTACTTAATAATATCATGTACATTTACATGACATGTTACAGTACAGAGGATTATCAGTATTATGTACTGTACATGGTGAGTATTCGTGTGGGTATACACAGTATATACAGTATCCCAGAGTTGAACTTATTTCCTAGTCTGCAGTAGTGTGTGTACCTATGCAATGCAATAATGGCATGAGAATATGAATTTGTGAAGAGTCATTCACAAGGAAACCTAAAGGCAGATGAGGATGAGACAATATCAATACTTCAAATAAACTTTTGCAGCTTTTTCAATTTATATGTTCAATCTAACTGCAGCTTACAGCATTATGTAGAAATCCATTTTAAGTTTTTGTACCCAAGGGGGATTGTCAGTTCCCATGATTTTTAATGCCACCTTTTTACCTTTTGCAAAGGATGATGCATGGTAATGTATTGTATTTGTATTAAATTGTTAGGTATTGTGTCCAGGTTTGAGCCGATATATTTTTGCAGTAATCTGCAAAAATATATTGTATATTATATATTGTAAAATATATTGTATATAAAAGGTAGTTGTTATTGCAAGTTGTTTTGCAGTCATTTTTACTTATTACAACATACATTATGTTTGTCATATTTGTTATGATGTAGATAGGGAAATCAAACTCTTGAAAAATTACGTTGTTGAGAATTGATAAAAGAGATCGGCAATAAAGGTTTTGCCAATTCAGATTATGCTTAACCAATGGCTAAGGCTAATTTAAAGTAATCATTACTTCATGCTGTAAACTAACATCAAGCGAAGTTTGCAAATCGATCTATTCAACCAATAATATCTAATATTTGGAAATTCGCTTATACAACTGCCATACCACTACCGTTTAACTGGAGTTGATGGCAGAAATAGTAAAAATACAGAAACATATATTGCTGGCTGCTCCAATGTTAATACAAAAAACCTTGACTGGTGCAGTGGTACATACATAATGTATATAGTTACAGCAAGAAACCTAGTTAGTTGCCTGAATGTACCTTATATGTACAACTGCAATTCGTTTTGACTCATGGAGTAATAGGTATTAATAAATGATTTTTACAGCAAAATAATTGATTCATTGTTGATTGTCATACCTTGGAGACATGTCTAAATTGCACAATGCCTACGTAAATGTCAGAATGTCACATTTTTAACAATATTGGCTATATTCATGTTTTTCACTTTTTGAAGGTTAAAGATAATTAACCATTAAAATTCACTTAAATGCTCAAGACAAGCCAAATTCTTAAAACGTGTTAGATATACAGTAAATAAAACCGTTTCCTTACGAATATATTATAGCAAACTAACAATAAGTTATTTATAAATGACAAATAAATTGTTGTGGGTTTAATTACGGATGGTAATAATTTATTATTACTTGTATTTACATTTATAAATTCTTTGAATTCGGGAATTCCTTCACGTAATAACTATTAAACGTTTTCATTTTACGTGTGATTTTTCCTAGTTAATTAGTCATTGTGCAAATACATTCATACTACTTATGTGGTTTTACATTGCTGGTTGCTGTGTATGCGAACTTAAACACATTCGTTTTAATATAACAAGTAGAATTTGTTTACTGAGACACGAAGTATATTCCTAAATGATAATAAGACATTATAAGGCAACTAACTATTTCTCTGTTACGTCGGCACTAAATAACGTGCTTAATAGAATGGGCTTGTTTATTATGATGGAAAAACAAGCTAACCACATGCAGATCTCTCAGAGCACACTCAATGATTGTAATAATTGTAATAAGCCATTGTATTTTATTTTTAATTCGTGTTATTACTGCGTGTATGTGCTTATGCTTGTTCATAATTTGTAAGTGCAAAGTAAGCGTCTACAGATAAAATGTAAAGCCATTAGCATTAGTCATTCGTTAAAGTGTTTACGAGTTTACTCAGTGTCGAATGTCGAATGTTTGCAACAACTCAGCTCAGCGTTTGTAAATGCTGAAATTCAAGTGTGCATATTGACGAAGCTGTATTCTGAATACACCAGATATTTTAATCTGACGATCTGTCTAATCTAGGTAGGCTGTTGTACAATTTATAATGTATATGCATTAATGGTGTACTAACTGGTGAATAATTATTGTTACATGGTTTGGCTGCCCATTATTAGTTTCAGTGTCTGCTTGTGTAGCACAATGCATATAGTTTAGATATGTTGTATATTTGTTTCGTTTAATGCTTAAATATGATATGAGTACAGTTTGGTTTTGTACTGCACACTCAAGTCGTGTCTCTTAACGCTGTTTGCTTATCAGCAATAATTATTAAAAGCAACGAGACGACGTAGTTGATTGTAGTAACGTTTGTGAATGCACATGTATGTTTTCCCAGTAGAGTAGTTTTATATAAAGTTGTTTTTGTGTTTTTGATCTGTAGTTAGAGTATGTAAAGTCTGTATCGTCAGAGCATTTTTTAAAGTTAATTAGATACTCCGCTGTGGTCGGAAACATTCATCCAGCGTTCTTTCGTACATGTTGAATTACCATACTTTATGGTAGGCCAACTGCCCACAGCCACTCTTTTTGTATTTGTTTACCAGAGTTAGAATGCGAAGAGCTACATGTATGTACGTTTCTATAACATGTTGTGCACTATTTACACAAACAAACTGGCTAGATGTACAGTCAGACAGATGCTTTTGCATGAGTAGACGTAATACTCATAATATCCTGCAGTATACCGACATCCATGCGTATAGCAATGTTTTGTATGGCAATGTACACGTAGGAAATAAACATCTTGCTATATTTATTGCTTACAATTTATTACTAACTGACAAACTATAAGTTACAGGGTTTGTAGTGGTGTTTATGCAGTGAGTGCTAGACTAGGGGTTGTTACAGTCGTTATTGTGGTAGTTACAGCTACAACCGTCGTTGTGTCAAGTCGTAGTGACCTGCTGATGAAGAGGTGTTCGTTTGTATCCGTCCTTTGCCACTGTTGCGTTATGTTGTAGCGTAATAATGTTTGTATATGCATCATATTACTTATCTGTACTATCATCTAACAATAAGTGATAAGTTGATTTTTATTCTATGTGGTAACGGGATAAAATGGGTGAATGTTGGTAAGTGGAACGGAAGGACCAGAAGCCAACAGAGCATGGAAAAATAGTATTTACACATGCCCTGCTCAATTTTCAGTCTTTATTCATCATCCTTTTTGTGTGAAATCAGACGTTGGACTTGTGAAAGATCATTCATCATTGCACATGGAGAGCTGCAGACTATAAAGAGAGACATAAAAACTGACCCCTAGCTGTCTTGAGGTCCCTTGGCAATATTATTCGAACGAGCATGCATGTCCTTGTGTTGGAAACAATTCGAGTCGATGTCATCATACCTGCAAACGTAGGGTCGGTGGCGATCGCCGATACCCAGTTGGAAAAATTCTGAGACCGATACTACGTT